>CM062295.1:216466647-216612702 GCA_031216915.1 Pictodentalium vernedei | reverse complement strand
AGTTGACTGACTTCAAGTTGACTGACTTCGTCAAAAATGGTGAACAGTGTGTAAATATTGTGCAACAGTTGTTTCTTTATTTATTTTATTCCTCTTTCCTCCCCCCAAAACACACATAAAAGACAACCCATGACATATAACTAGAATATGCATATTGCACTTAACGGAACAAGAAATTCTAACTGTAGGTTTTGGTAGGAAATTTTTTTTGTCAATAGGCACTTAACTGATTGTCAAATTATTTTTCAAAAATAATTTGTAACATCAGGATATTTTAACAAATATGCTATGCTAACAGAAAGAGGAGACACAGTATAACAAGATTTTGCTCTTTATAGTCGTTTAGTAACAGTTTATTGTAGAGTGTCCATTGACATAAATTGTGACAAAACAATTTCTTATGGAGGTTATTTTTTCTGCTACTAAATAATCTGAAGAATGCAGTGCAAAGCCACTCAAGTGCCTTTCAGCATTTTTTCTATAGACCATGATCATAGTGGCTTTTAGCACTCAACAAGAAGAGATCACTATCAGCACCTGTAGCTATATCATAACAACAACAAAAGTATAACATCAAGTTGAGCCAATTGTTTATTCTTTTGCTGCCCACTTAACCCCTAACACTGATTTCAAAGTATCAAAATTTCAACCAGCTAATTTTTCCAACAATGCAACTAGGAATTTAACCAGTTCAGTTTTGTTTGACAGAGCTCAGTGAGCTCTGTCAAACAAGACTGAATAGGTTAAATTCCTACTTGCATTGTGTGAAATTTAAATTACAGTTTGGAATTTTGTTAATTCGGAGGGCTCATATCCAATTTATATTTATTTATTTATTGGAGTTTAAGGTCACATACTTATGCACAATGGCTAATCGTGACAGTCACAGTTTTACGGGAGGAGGAAGCCAGAGTACCCTGAGAGAACCACCGAGCAACGACGAGCAGCTGTCAGCTCTTCAACATCACAACTCTGAACTCTGCACCGCGGCACAGGCAGGGCTAGATTGGTTGAAGACACGCGCACCTTGGACGTGCAGTATGCGCTAGTACACAGCGTCATCGTGCCCCCATGTAGGCAATTGGGGTTAAGTGCCTTGCCCAAGGCGGGAGTGCGAATCAGTCGCTGAAATGGTCACCCATCCAACTACTAACCGCGCTCGACGTTGCTTAACTTCGGTGATCTGACAAGAACCAGGTACCGTGACGCCACCACACTCCCACTCATATCCAATACATTTGTTACCAGATCCTACTATATCGGTTAAGCAGATGCCTATTACCTTAAACAAGTGGGGCTCCACTCCTAAGGTCCCAAGGGGGATGAGCAAGGTTTGTAAAAGTGCCTAATTGGCCCGGGGGGGGGGGGGGGGGGGGGGGGGGGGTACATGAGTTTAAAAAAAGTTCTGCATGCAGTGACTGTAAATAGTTCAAAATGTATATTGGAGGAAAGAAAAAAAAAATGCCTAATTGGCGAGGGTTGGGCAGGGCAATAACTTCAACAATTTTCATTGGATAATTGTGGTCATCTAACTTGACCTAGAGACTAGTGTTGTGCGGTTTTATTTTTCTTGTTTCGGTTCGGTTTTTAAAAAAAAACTCGGTTTATAGGTCGGTTTTTGTTTTTTTTTATAGTAAGACATCTGCAGTTTCAAACAGAAACTATGTAGTGTCAACATAATGCCCATACTGTCATATTTTCAATGATTATTTAGTTTTCAGTGACTTGCATTGGCCATTGGGACTAAGTGTATAAATGGCAGGCATTATCAAAACCAAAAAAATTAAAAGAAAATAAAATGTAACAGTGTTCATAGAAAACCACCACTCAGCACTCACCAATTCTAGGCACATGCCCCCCCCCACCCCCACCCCCACCTCTGGTCTTTAAGTTCAGGCGTAAGAGAGTCTATAATGAATTGATATTAACACATGGGTACAAAATGAGCCAATTCACAATTTCCCAGGGCTCTGTTAAGTGTTCAATCCTGGGTGGGGCCCTGGGCAGCCCTAGTGAGCCCAGTGACCCTACCAGGCATTGCAAGTAATACCAAGTGTTGCCAAGTGGGTCACCTAGACACCCATCCTAAGATATTTGACAATGAACTGGAGTATGGACTCTTTTCAGTAGCCCCCCCCCCCCCCCCGCCCCTCCCCCCCCCCCCTCCCACACACACACTCACATTGGTGGCTAATGGGGTAGTCAGCAATAATTTCATGTCAGTCTGGAATGGGAAAATCATATTGTTGTAGCTGGTTGGGCTTCAAAACGAACCACTTTACCAAATACCTATTGTCTATCTACCCCTCCTCCCATCGCGCGCACGCAACGGTTTTCGCTCTACGGAATTGATTTTACAAATTCACTGGTGTACTGTTTTATATTGTAACTTTCTGTGTTTGCCTCTTGCCATTCCACTTTCTATTTCTACCGCTTATGTGTTCCTTTGGTTGGCCCCCTTGGAATTAGTGGTGTGGGAATGCAACCGTGGCATGTTGACAAGAGTGATATTACGGAACGCAGCTTTTTCCCTTGGACATGGGCGATTTGGCCTTGGGACGTTTCGGCCTCAGGATGTTTTGGTTCAAGACGTTTTGGTCTTCATATATTGAACTAAATAGAATAAGAACTTGGGGTTTCGTGTTTTAGTGGGCCGAAACGTCCAGGACAAAATGTCTCCAGTCGGAACGTCCCAAGACTGAATCGCAGTAAAACCTCTTCCCAGGTAAGCACATCAAGGGAAGCAACAGATTTACATCCAAAACACTTGGTGGGGAAACCCGTGACAAATGTTATTTTCGAATACAACAATGAAATACCAAGACCTTTTTCTGAAATGATATTATTCACTGTCCAACAGATTGTAGATAAGTAATTTTAATAAAACTGATTGACTATTTCAGACAAACCTGTTCAAAAACGAAGCCAATGGCGCAAGGTATTTCCTGTAATCAGTGAAATGTAGGCGTGTTGGCTGCCTGTTTTGTCATTCTCACAGAAAACACAACCCATTTTTATGTCAACGATGTGTGATTGAGAACTTGTCATACATCATTCTGGAGTGATCGAGACATGCTGCAGTGACCCCTTTACATCCAGAATGTGGCGTGCATTGACGATGCTGTCATTTCCTGACAAAGCTTGACATTTCAGATGTTGTTAGTGCAAACTGAACAATGAAAACATCTCTTCCCGACGTTTTAGGAAAAAAACCGAAACCGTACTCATTTATCAATTACACGGTTTCGGTTTTAAAGCAAAACCAAAACCGACTTATAAAACCAGTGGTATAAAGAAAGTTCAGACAGACGGATGGACCGACAGATGGATGGACTGACAGGTAGACAGACGGAGTGAGCTCTGTGCTATATATAAAAAGGGTTAATATTTCCTAAAATATTTCCTAAAACCGATAAAAAAAATCATTGATGTAAATGGAATCATTAAGTTGTATTGACCATGCAAGAATTAGAGTAAGAAAGTATGTGACAAAGTCTAATTTCAAATACAAAGAAAGTAAGTCTAAAAACATGTTTAAAATGGGTTAAAATCATGCCGATATTAATGAAAATCACTGTAGAAATGTTCAGTAGATAGTAGACATTGTCCCAAATAAGAAACAGTGACATTCCACTAAACTGTTTGAAGAATTAAAGGTGTAATTTTAAAACACCCCCCCTCCCCCCCCCCCCCCCCCAAAAAAAGACTTTAACCAAAAACTTGAACCTGGAAGTTGTAAGTTAAATTGCCATACAAAAAAGGGGTTAAAAAAAAAACATAATGAGAATGATACAATCAATAGTAATAATAATTTAAAAGAAAAAAAAACAAAAAAACTTTAAGGTTGACTTGAAAACTTTGACCACAAACCAGGGACCAGCCTAGGGGGGAATTTTAGGGAGACTTCAAGTCTCCCTCCAGAACAAATAGGGAGACTGCAGTGTCATGTAGGGAGACTTCATAGGCAAGTGGGGAAAATTAAGAATATTCATGTATCACCCCCCGCCGCCCCTTCATATTTTCAATTTGTGGTCCTCCATTAATGTCCAAATAATCCAGGTCCAGTTGTCTATGATGCGTCTGTGCCAGGTTAAAAAATCACAAAGTAATTATTGACTGAAAATCCCCCACTGCTACCCTCTCCTTCATGACCCCTCCCCTCTTCGTCGTGCCAATCCCCCAGCACCCTCTACTAAGCTAATAATTTCCTAAGTCTGAAAGTGTGAACAGGACCAGATGTAAGAAGGTTGCTTGGGAGGTACTTTGTTAGTTAATAAACAAAATAAATTCTGGGGTTGAGTATTTTGTAAAAGAAATGTCATTCCACATCATTTTTATGGCATTCCGGTGTCATTCCGCGTCATTTTGTGTCATTCCGGTGTTTAGGAGGACCCTTTTTCAAGATCGTCCACATGCACACTTGTGTCCTGTACAAAGCTTTTCTTGTCATCACTAAAGCTTTTTTTCATGTGTTTCAATTCCATTCATGTTTTTCTGGGAATAGACAGCCCAACAGTTAACAGTCAGAAAAACAAAATGAAAATACTGTGTTATAAAATACGTCCGTTGTGTATACATTTTCGGCATCCTAAGCGACGTAACCTACTTTCAAACTGGGTTATTTTGTTGAGTCGCGTAAGTCACCTATTTTCGTTTCGACACTTGAAGCTCCGACTAAAACGCAACAAAATAGAAATAAAAAAATCCGCCAAAAGCGACAAT
The DNA here is from genome assembly GCA_031216915.1 of Pictodentalium vernedei. Classification (NCBI taxonomy): domain Eukaryota; kingdom Metazoa; phylum Mollusca; class Scaphopoda; order Dentaliida; family Dentaliidae; genus Pictodentalium; species Pictodentalium vernedei. The sequence continues at coordinate 216,607,980 of CM062295.1, read as the reverse complement.
GGACAATTTATTGTCGTGTCATTTCAAATAAATGGACGTTTATTTGACGAATTAAAATGCACATTTATCACTCTCAAGCACATTCGATTTATGAAAATAATCGTTTTCATGTAAACCTCGCATCACTCAGTTCAGCCTTTCCTCATTTCGGCCAATTTTTAGAGGGCGACTTGTAATCGCCCCGACTATTTTTCTAGGCGACTTTGGGCTTAGAAGGGCGACATAATCGCCCTAGTCGCCCTCATGGCTGGTCCCTGCCACAAACTTAACCAAAACTCCATATGTTAACAGACGGACAGACGAAAGTCATGACTAAAACTGGAAACAAAAAAAAAAAAAACACTTGAACCTTCAGTAAAAAACTTAAACCACAAACTTTAACCAAAACTCTAAATGTTAACAGACGGACAGACGGCTGGACAGATGGACGAAAGTCATGACTTTCACCCTCACTGTAAACAGTTGGGCTAAAAAAATGTGATTTCCCATCTAGGCTTTCCATGCTAACTATGAGATGCAATTGTGGCCATGTTAGCAGCATTATATCAGCATTACATGAGGATCATTGGTAGATGGTGTCCCAGTCCTCAATCATGTGAAGTTTCAAAACCATTTGACTTTGTAGTTTCAAAGGGGAAGATTTTTGCAAAATTCATCAATCAGGATCAGAGTATGTCTCTGGTGGCCATATTTTCCAACCAACGGGAACAAAAAGAGGATCATTTGTAGAGGGCCTTCTATAGACCATTCCTGCAAAGTTTGGTTCATGTCGGCTCAGTAGTTCCAGAGAAGAAGATGAAAATGTGATTTCCCATAGGGCTTCTATAGTAACTATAAGCCATAATTGTGGCCATATTTGCAACACGATCAACATTTAATGATGAACGTTGGTAGAGGGTGTCCCAGTCATCAACCATACAAAGTTTCAAAACATATGGCCCTGTGGTTTCAGAGGAGAAGATTTTCAAAATCCACCAATCAGAATCAAAAAATGCTTCTGGCAGCCATGTTTTTTGATGCATGGTAACAAAATGAGGAGCGTTTGTAGAGGACTTGCCATAGACTGTCCTTGCCAGGTTTGGTTCATGTCAGCTCAGTAGTTCCAGAGAAGAAGATGAAAATGTGATTTCCCATAGGGCTTCTATAGTAACTATAAGCCACAATTGCAGCCATGTTTGCGACCCGATCAGCATTAAATGAGGATCATTGGTACAGGGTGTCTCAGTCTTCAACCATGCAAGTTTCAAAACATTTGACCCTGTAGTTTCAGAGGAGAAGATTTTTGAAAATCCACTAACCAGAATCAAAGAATGCCTCTGGAAGCCATGTTTTTCATCTGACGGGAACAAAATGAGGATCGTTTGTTGAGGTCCTCCCATAGACCATTCCTGCCAAGTTTGCTTCTCACCGGCTCAGCAGTTACAGAGAAGAAGATAAAAATGTGAAAAGTTTACAGATGTCGGACGCCGACGGATATCAAGTGATGAGAAAAGCTCACATGGCCTTTTTGGCCAGGTGAGCTAATAAAAAGGGAAACAATAGTCATAGTGACCCAAGTCTGAGTTAATGGCATATATATATATACAGTTAGGTGGCCAGTGTAGCAAACATTAAATGAAAGTGTCAATGACACTGTAGCTCAACTTGACAAACTTGAACTTGGTAAGTTATAAATGAAATGGCAAAATTGAAGATCATTGGGACCAATGTCAGTTTTTTTGCCAGGGGCAACATTTTTTGACAGAAACCGAAGAAAATCGATAGCTCCCATCTAGAGGTCACCGTAAATAAGCATACCAGGTTTCAAAGCAATCTAATCATAAATGAGCCCTGTAGGGTGAGCCAAATGGAAATATTGTGGTCTGACTAAACTAAGTTCTAAGAATGTTGGCTGCGGCAACATTTTTTGATGGAAATTGAAGAAAATCGATAGCTCCCATCTAGAGGTCACCCCAAACAAGCATGAAAGGTTTCAAAGCAATCCGATCATAAATGTGCCCTGTAGGGTGTGCCAAAGGGAAATATCGAGTCTTCTGACTAAACCAAGTTCTAAGAACGTTGGCCGCGGCAACATTTTTTGATGGAAATTGAAGAAAATCGATAGCTCCCATCTAGAGTTCTCCCCAAACAAGCATACCAGGTTTCAAAGCAACCAAATCATAAATGTGCCCTGTAGGGTGTGCCAAAGGGAAATATTGTGGTCTGACTAAACTGAGTTCTAAAAACGTTGGCCGCGGCAACATTTTTTGACGGAAATTGAAGAAAATCGATAACTCCCATCTAGATGTCACCCCAAACAAGCATGCCAGGTTTCGAAGCAATCCGATCATAAATGTACCCTGTAGGGTGTGCCAAAGGGAAATATTGAGTCTTCTGACTAAACTAAGTTCTAAGAACGTTGGCTGCGGCAACATTTTTTAACAGAAATTGAAGAAAATCGATAGCTCCCATCTAGAGGTCTCCCCAAACAAGCATACCAAGTTTCAAAGCAATCTGATCATAAATGGGCCCTGTAGGGTGTGCCAAAGGGAAATATTGAGGTCTGACTGAACTAAGTTCTACGAACGTTGGCCGTGGCAACATTTTTGCCGGAAATTGAAGAAAATTGATAGCTCCCATCTAGAGGTCACCCTAAATAAGCATACCAGGTTTCAAAGCAACCAAATCATAAATGTGCCCTGTAGGGTGTGCCAAAGGGAAATATTGTGGTTTGACTAAACTAAGTTCTAAGAACGTTGGCCGCGGCAACATTTTTTGACAGAAATTGAAGAAAATCGATAGCTCCCATCTAGAGGTCACCCCAAACAAGCATGCCAAGTTTCAAAGCAATCCGATCATAAATGTACCCTGTAGGGTGTGCCAAAGGGAAATATTAAGTCTTCTGACTAAACTAAGTTCTAAGAACGTTGGCCACGGCAACATTTTGTGACAGAAATTGAAGAAAATCGATAGCTCCCATCTAGAGGTCTCCCCAAATAAGCATACCAGGTTTCAAAGCAATCTGACCGTAAATGTACCCTGTAGGTGTGCCAAAGGGAAATATTGAGGTCTGACTAAACTAAGTTCTACGAACGTTGGCCGTGGCAACATTTTTTGCCGGAAATTGAAGAAAATCGATAGCTCCCATCTAGAGGTCACCCTAAATAAGCGTATCAGGTTTCAAAGCAATCAAATCATAAATGTGCCCTGTAGGGTGTGCCAAAGGGAAATATTGTGGTTTGACTAAACTAAGTTCTAAGAACGTTGGCCGCGGCAACATTTTTTGACGGAAATTGAAGAAAATCGATAGCTCCCATCTAGAGGTGACGCCAAACAAGCATAAGAAGTTTCAAAGTAATCTGATCATAAATGCGACCTGTGAGGTGTGCCAAAGGAAATTGTGGATGTACGTACTAACGTACTAACATACTAACATATTAACGTACTAACATACGTACGTACGTACGTACGCCAACGGACAAGAAGTGATGGCAATAGCTCAGCTTGACTTTGTCAAGTTGAGCTAAAAATTAATATGGTAATTCCATCAATTATAGGAATTATCAGCCAATAGTAGTGGTGGAACAATATAACGAAATATTAGTATTTTGTTATTTTTCCAAATTATGATATCCCTCAGAGATCTTGAGGAGAAAGCAACTTAGATGTGAGTCTTCCATGGAAGACGTGTGTCACCTGCACTATATTTTAATATTTCAGACAGAATTCTAAGTGGAAAAGGGGCATAACTCTGGAAAAAATACAGCAGATCAAAAAATAAAATAGGTGGTGCACAATGCCATTATGTGATAAAGAATAACTGAAAGTTTCATCAAAATCCATTCATAGGTTAAAGAGGAGTGGCGGATAAGAGAAAGTGTGATGCGGACGATGTGGACGACGATGCAGACAACAAAAGTAATCCCTATATGTCGCTCCCCACTTCGTAGGGCGGCGACACAATAATCCCTATATGTCGCTCCCCACTTCGTGGGGCGGCGACACAATAAAAAACATTCCTAATAGCAGAGACATATTTGTAATGTTAAAATGAAAATTCTGATGGATGGAAGAACAACTCTCTGCTGATGAGGGTAGAGAGAGGGTAATAATATTATACCACTATTACTGGTTCATGTTACCAACTTACACTATGCACAAAATGAACAGCTATGTTTCATAGAAGATGTTTTCAACTTATTAAATGATTCATTGTGAAATGAAAGTGTCAATGACACTGTAGCTCAACTTGTTTAAGACATGTACATGTATAGTATGTGACACAGCAATGACAAACATCTAGGTAAGGACCTGATAACAAAGGTTCATGTAAAGTATTGTAACGGTCTGTACATAAATGCTGACCGTAGCCTGTAAGTAATATATAGGTAAAGTATTGTAAAGGTGGGGTGACAGATGCTAAACTAGAAAAGAAATCTTTGAGTCCCAGAGTGGGTCTAACTGAACCCAAAAATATTTGTTCTCATAGCACAGTGATAATAAAGGCACCCCAAAACACTCGTTCCTGTCACAAGGTGATAACAAAGGTACCCCAAGAAGTTTCGTGAAGATCGGTTCATAAATACAGACTCAAAGTTCATCTAATTTGCATAATTTCTGCACAAGAAAAAAAATCTGTATTATATGTGATGTATTCCATGTCTCTAAACATTCCTAGAAAAATTTATTCAAATCAGAACTTTCATACAGAAGTTCTGTACAAAAAACTGATTGCACTAATTTTGTTACAAAATGGCTGCTGGTGGCCATCTTGAATTTTGGACCGCACCCAAAAACACTCGTTCTCATCCCACGGTGATAACAAAGGTACCCAAGAAGTTTCGCAAAGATCGGTTTATATATACAGCCTCTAGCCTGAGCCGTATAGAAGTTGTGTACAAACAAGAAAAATGTTACTAAGGTAACACATGCCCCGATACCCACTTGTGACCTTCACCTTGCAGATGCAGCGGAAACTATTATACGCGACACACCTTCTGACACATCCTCCCATGGTCCTTTATAATTGTGTGAAGTTTGATGACTGTGGCCCTAACCGTGTTCAGTGTGACCTTGAAATGTGGCCTTGACCTTGACCTTACAAACCTGGCTGTGGTGTGTGACACATCCACCCGTTGTCCTTTATAATTGAGCGATGTTTGTAGCCCTAATAGTTTTGGAGTTATGCTCGAGACACGATTTGTGACCCTGAACATATGAAGGTCAACTGTGACCTCCACCTTGCAGATGCGGAAGAAACTATTATATGCGACACACCTTCTGACTGTCCTTAACATTTGTAAAAAGTTTAACAATTGTACTATGATTCGTTTCTGAGTTATGGCTGAGGCACGAATATTGACCAATTTTTAGTGTGACTTGAAATGTGACCTTGACCTTGAAGGTACGAACCCGGCTATGGTGTGTGACACATCCTCCCATGGTCCTTTATAATTCTGTGAAGTTTGATGACTGTGGCCTTAACCGTTTTCGAGTTATTGGCTCGGACACACACACACACACACACACACACACACACACACACACACACACACACACACACACACACACACACACACACACAGTCTTGTTTTCCCTACATACCGAGGTACCCCATTGTCTGTCCTTTGTGTGGACTAACGGTTTCAACCTCGTTTTGCCGGTACAGTTCTGGGAAAACAACCGAGGTAAAGGGTTTCTTTTGTCTTTTGTACCTCGGTAAGGCGAAACACGCAAACTCTTTTGTCTAGTTACCTCGTCAAGTTGGTAAGACAAACGCACACACACACACACACACACACACACACACACACACACACACACACACACACACACACACACACACACACACACACACACACACACACACACACACACACACCGAGGTACCCCATTGTCTGTCCTTTGTGTGGACTAACGGTTTCAACCTCGTTTTGCCGGTACAGTTCTGGGAAAACAACCGAGGTAAAGGGTTTCTTTTGTCTTTTGTACCTCGGTAAGGCAAAACACGCAAACTCTTTTGTCTAGTTACCTCGTCAAGTTGGTAAGACAAACCCCCCCACACACACACACATGGACGGACAGACACACACACACTTCAGCCACTATATGCCACCCAACTTAAGTCGGGGGCATAAAAACTGATTGGACCTAATTTTGGTACAAAATGGCCACTGGCAGCCATCTTGAATTTTGGACCGCACCCAGAAACACTCATTCTCGTACCAAGGTGATAACACAGGTACCCAAGAAGTTTTGTGAAGATTGGTTCATAACTACAGCCTCTAGCCCAAGCCGTATTGACACGTGCACTTACTGTGTATAAGTGGCACTGAATAAATCAAAGTTCATCTAATTTGCATAATTTCTACTCGAGAAAAAAACCTGTATTATATGTGATGTATTCCATGTTACTAAACATTTATACAAAAATTTATTCAAATCAGAACTTTCATACAGAAGTTCTGTACAAAAAACTGATTGCACTAATTTTGGTACAAAATGCCTGCCGGCAGCCATCTTCAATTACAGACCGCACCCAAAAACACCACTTGTTCTTGTCCCAAGGTGATAACAAGAAGAATGTTACTAAGGTAACACATTCCCCCCCACCCCCCCCCCCCCCCCACCCCACCCCCCTGTGACCTTCACCTAGCTGATGCAGCGGAAACTATTATACGCGACACACCTTCTGACTGTCCTTAACATTTGTAAAAAGTTTAACAATTGTACTATGATTCGTTTCTGAGTTATGGCTGAGACACAAATATTGACCGATTTTTAGGGTGACCTTGAAATGTGACCTTGACCTTGAAGGTACGAACCCGGCTATGGTTTGTGACACATCCTCCCATGGTCCTTTATAATTGTGTGAAGTTTGATGACTGTGGCCCTAACAGTTTTCGAGTTATTGGCTCGGACACACACACATACACGGACACACAGACGGACACATGGACACACACACGCACACTTCAACCACTATATGCCACCCAACTTAAGTCAGGGGGCATAACAAAGGTACCCAAGAAGTGTCGTGAAGATCGGTTCATAAATACAGCCTCCAGCCCTAGCCATATTGACATGTGCACTTTTTAAAAAAAAAAAATTTTATTACGGTTTAACGACACATTAACAACCAGGGTCATATCATGTCAGTGACAGTTTTATGGGTGGCGGAAGCCGGAGTACCCGGAGAGAACCACTGAGCAACGACGAGCAGCTGCCAGCTCTCCAACATCGTAACTCTGAACTCTGCACCGCGGCACAGGCAGGGTTAGATTGGTTGAAGGCATGCGCACCTTTGACATGCAGTACGCCTTAGTACACAGCGTCATCATGCCCCCATGTAGGCAATCGGGGTTAAGTGCCTTGCCCAAGGACACAACGCAGGAACGCGAATCAGTTGCTGAAATGGTCACCCATCCAACTACTAACCGCGCTCGACGTTGCTTAACTTCTCGACGTTGCTTAACTTCGGTGATCTGACGAGAGCCAGTTATCGCTACGCCACCACGCCCCCGACATGTGCACTTACAGTGTATAAGTAGCACTGAATAAATCAAAGTTCATCTAATTTGCATAATTTCTGTATGAGAAAAAAACCTGTATTATATGTGATGTATTCCATGTTACTAAACATTCCTAGAAAAATTTATTCAAATCAGAACTTTCATACAGAAGTTCTGTACAAAAAACAGATTGCACTAATTTTGGTACAAAATGGCTGCTGGCGGCCATCTTGAATTTCGGACTGCACCCAAAAACACTAGTTCTCGTCCCACGGTGATAACAAAGGTACCCAAGAAGTTTTGTAAAAATCAGTTCATAAATACAGCCTCTAGCCTGAGCAGTATAGAAGTTGTGTACAAAAAACTGATTGGACCTAATTTCGGAACAAAATGGCCACTGGCAGCCATCTCGAATTTTGGATCGCAGCCAGAAACACTTGTTCTCGTCCCAAGGTGATAACAAAGGTACCCAAGAAGTTTCGTGAAGATCGGTTCATAAATACAGACTCTAGCCCAAGCCGTATTGACATGTGCACTTACAGTGTATAAGTAGCACTGAATAAATCAAAGTTCATCTAATTTGCATAATTTCTGCACGAGAAAAAAGCCTGTATTATATGTGATGTATTCCATGTTACTAAACATTCATACAAAAATTTATTCAAATCAGAACTTTCATACAGAAGTTCTGTACAAAAAACTGATTGCTCTAACTAAAGTACAAAATGGCTGCTGGTGGCCATCTTGAATTTTGGACCGCACCCAAAACCACTCGTTCTCGTCCCACGGTGATAACAAAGGTACTCAGAAGTTTCGTAAAGATCGGTTCATAAATACGGCCTCTAAGTCCGCGCTGTATTGGCATTTGCAGTTACAGTGCTGAAAGTAACACTAAATAGATCAAAGTTAGTCTAATTGGCATAATTTATGCACGAGAAAAAAACCCGTATTATATGTGAGGTATCCCATGCATCTGATTGCACCTAATTTTGGACAAAATGGCTGCCAGTGGCCATCTTGAATTTCGGACCGGACTCAAAAACACTCGTTCTCGTCCCATGGTGATAACAAAGGTACCAAAGAAGTTTCGTAAAGATCGGTTCATAAATACTGCCTCTAGCCCAAGCCGTGTTGATGGCACGACGGACAGACAGATAACAGGCCATGACAATACCTCAAATTTGGCTTCGCCAAAGTTGAGCTAAAAATGTAATGTTAAACTGAAACAGGAATTCACTGTGGTCGCATACATGTAAATGTTTTTTGTTGGTGAAATTAAACTTTCAAGAGTGATTCCGTTTGGATGAGTGTGATCCTATTTTGCCATGCTTCGTGTCTTGATTCAGACAGTCGGTAAGCATGCTTAGAAGGGTTAATGTTGTTAATCTTTCAGTGGTAGGAATGAGCTTATAATAGTCTACAAAAACTACAACAAATTTCATCAAAAATCTGTCAATATTGTGACAGGTGTAGCAATTTTTTTGAAAAGTGAATTTTAGTGATTCGTATTAGGCAAGTTGACGGCACCATAGCTAACAATCACTCAGTGCATAACTGTTAGCAAATGTAATGTCATAACCAGTCAGTGTGATTCATCAACATCATTTTTTAAATTTTATTATTTTTTAAAAATGTTTGCCTCAAAAACAAAGCCTATGAACCCTCACTGCAACAAGCTCAATGTCATAAGCTATGTTTTATTTTAACCCTTAAGGGCACAATTACATCTTTAATGACTGTTTGCAACAGAACAGGTTCCCTGACATGATGTCTATGGGGAAGCTTGCAAGTTACATTCCAAATGCCTGGGCAGTTGTTTCTATGCAAGCCTTGGCTGCCGATATAGGCAGCCACGACTTGCATAGACATAACTGCAGCAAAGCCACAGGATGTAGACTGTTAAAAGTGTAGAAAAAATGTAAAAATTCTCCAGACCCTTAAGGGTTAAAAAATTTCTATCAAGTTTTACCACCGTTTATGTTAGGTAAGGGTCTTGTTGAAATTTTTTTTTAAATTTAAAAAAATAATTAAAATAATAAATTTTGATATCACGTGCAAAGGGTAAAGGGTTAAATAGATTTGTTTTGATCAAGTTTATTGGAGTGTCTACAAGCACTCTTCAATAACAAGAATTTTCCTGAATACTTTAGGGAAAGAGACCTCTCAAACTAGAAAATTTACCATTACTGCGAAGTAACAGGATATTTAAAAAGAAAAGTTTCCTTTGTGGTTAGTTTCAGTTACTCTCCTTGACTATTATCTGCTGTGACTGCTCAATCTATAAAGACCTTATTTGATAACTTTTAGCAAATCTTTACACCTCAGCACATATGCTTTTCCAAAGATGGTGACAGGTCAATCAATGCCATAACTCCTACCATTGATGCTGTTTGATTACATGAAAGCTGTTATGCTGAGACTGTAGTCACAGTCTAACAGCCTTCACTTCAGCAAATGCCATGGTGTTACCTAGCATGATATTTATTTATTATATTTATTGGTGTTTAAGGTCACATACTTATGCACAATGGCTGATTGTGTCTGTGACAGTTTTACAGATGGAGGAAGCCGGAGTACCCAGAGAGAACCATTGAGCATCGAGGAGCAACTGTCAGCTCCTCAACATTCTAACTCTGTTCAAGCTCTGCTTAAGCAGGGTTACTGCGGTTGGAGACAGGTGCACCATCGACGTGTGGTAAATATTCAATTTTTATTGCCTCAAAAAATGTGCACATTATCAGCATTTACATTTTTCGCAGATGTGAGAGTAATCCCTTTAACTGGGAGAGTGCTGGAAGCCCATATTTGGGCTTTATACTGAAGTGTCGGTACCACATCTTAAAGGCTTCATATTCTGTGGATGTTCTACATATCATCTTTGAAGTGAAATTATTTGGTCTGTTAGGATTTGCCTTGTTACATTTTATGGGAGAGTGCCTTTTGGCACTCTCCCATAAATTGTAGCAAGGCAAAGATATGTGAACAAATTTTGATGACCAAAAATAATTCAGCACTCTACCAGTTAAAATGTGATTGGCAACTGTGAGGTGGCCCAGAGCTGGAAACCTATGAGAAAAATTTTGTTGCTGCACATTGTCTATTTCTACTATTTATAGCAAAATTTCCCTCACCCAAGATGACGGCAGGTGAGCAGTTTTCTATTTTTAATCAAGGAGCATTTCAGCAATCCAGTTGTATAGATCAGTGTTCTTATCCCACTTTCTGTACATCATTTTTCTAGGAACTTAATTCTCTTCAATTTTATTACAAGAAATTTAGCACAAGCTCAATAGTGAGGTAAAAACCAAAAACATTCCCTAATCCTGAAAATTAATATTAAATCTGTCTGTCCTAGGGGAAGGGGAGGTAAATTACTTTAATTTCATTTAATACAGTAAATATCACACTCCATTTCATTTTCAAGTTAACTTTTACGCTCTTACATCAAATAAAAAAACTAAAGAACAGCAAATTTTTTTTTTCTAGAATGTGTTCACATAAAAAATCGATTTACATAATAAAGTACACAAAAAATCTATTTTGAAGTATCCTGCAGTGTAAAAAAAACCCAAACTGATTGCTGTACTGAAGAGGTTCTCTTCTTGAGAATTCAAGCATTTTTATACAGTACTTTACATGCCTCATAAAACCTAGTCAACACAGGATATAATCTGTTTTCTGAACTCAATTTTGACTTGCTCACTGCTGAGAAAGTATATTTTACTTACCCTCCACTGCTATCACTCAGACTACCTATTAGTTTCTGTAAAGGGGGCGCGGTGGCTCAGTAGGTAGAGGTGCAGGCTGCAAGCCGAGAGGTCCGCGGTTCGAATCCCACCTGCGGCAACTGCGTTGTGTCCTTGGGCAAGACACTTCACCCCCATTGCCCATGTGAGGGCACGATGACGCCGTGTACTAAGGCGTACTGCTTGTCAATGGTACGCATGTCTTCAACCAATCTAACCCTGCCTGTGCTGCAGTGCAGAGTTACGATGTTGGGGAGCTGGCAGCTGCTCGTCGTTGCTCGGTGGTTCTCTCCGGGTACTCCGGCTTCCTCCACCCGTAAAACTGTCACGGTCATGATTAGCCATTGTGCATAAATATGTGACCTTAAACATCAATAACTAAATAAATAAGTTCTGTAAAGAATTTGGTTATGGGCTGTTAGTTTATCCACTTTTCAGTGAGTCTGATACAGATTATCATTGATGTAATGTTATATCCCTTTACTCACAAAATACATAAATAGGTAAAATTTCGTTGTCCAGATATAGATATTTTAATCAATATGTATTAAATTCAACTTGAAAGCATCAAGATATTAACACTTAGTGGAACGATGTGGCATAATCATAAAAACTACAGCTGTGGTTAGTCTTCATCCACAGTATTTTAGTAAATAACATATCTAATGGTAATGGTAATGTTATCCAAAATTCAGTCAAATCGAGTCTTGATTGAGAAACATTTCTTGTGTTAATTGTAACTAAACAGTTATGTTTGGTGAAGTTTATAAAGGAAATGAAGCTATACATCTTCTATGTAGAATATAAATAAGTTAACATTGTTTTACAGTAAACTTTTGTGGCAGTACAAATACTACTTTTCATGACAAACAGTTAAAAATAGAGTTCAGTTCCAGTATATAATAGGGACACTTTTGCGGTGATGGCAAGGAATATCATAACAAGCTGTAAACTGATATGGTATAATAGTTTTGCACACCACACTGAAGGTTTGTTTGGCTACATTCTTATTTGCAGCTTTGTTCCAGTCTAATTTCAACATGCCATACACTAGCTGTGACAAAACTTTTCTCTGTGTCAAAACGTTTCTTTTCTAATTGTACAAACTGTCAAATATGACAAATACAAGGAGACAGAGGAGGATGCAAGGAGTAAGTCCTTATTCCAATTTTGGAAGGAACAGAGCTTGTAGAGATACAACAAAAATTGTTCCAAAAACTGTCAGCAATTCTATGATGGTGGACCATGACAGTGTGGAAACTGATCTTTCCTCAACAGCTATTTTTAGTAGCACTGACACACTTTTTTCAACAAGTTCTACTCCAGTTTCTATTAATAGTTCAACCTACAGCACAATTCCTACAATGAGACACTCTTCTATTACAAGTACAGTTACTAGACCTGCTCTATCTTGGGACATAAATAACCCCCAGAATTGGACAATTTGTCAAATGAAAGAAAAATTAAGTGAAACTAATGTTCAAACTTCATTGAAACTCAAGCAGCAACTTCTCCAGCTATACACTGATAACATGCTACATTCAGGACATACAGCAGCAAACACTCACACATTGAGTAAACAGGCTGTGCTTTCACAGAAAGTGTCTGCTGCCAATACCAATCCAAGCAACAGTTCTATGCCCAGTGTTACTCCCATTGTCAGCTCCAATGAGTCTGTTCCAGATTACTCCTGACAGATCCCTTTAATATGGAGCTCACTGAATCAGATTTCTGCCACAATCAGCGACTAGAAACACAGTTCACTGGGACATAGATTAACCCACCAGGAAATAGTGGGCCAGAACCAATTTTCACCCGTGGACAATCCAACCCAACAGTTTTTGTTCCATCGACAGCAACTATTCACTCCACACAATCCTCCAGTTTCCTTCCTACAATGACGGAGATCTGCACTACACGACCAACCATTGCTGCTGCATCTCCTTTATCCAGCTTTCCATATATGACAGTATCCCCACAGAATGCTTCACCCAGTGTGCCGCATCCATGTATGATGTATTCACCACCACTACCTTTAACACACTTTGTAATACTCATCCTTCTCAGATACCAATTGCAGGTACTTCCTCTTATATGCACGACAGAAATCTGATCTCCCCATTTTCTGCTACTCGCAAAGGTGTTCCCCTGTCTTCTCTTCCCTGACAAGAAGTGATCTCTTCATGCATCTCACAGTGAAACATCATCTAAACTTGATTCACGATTATGTAGATCTACAAGTTTAACTGAATTAACAAATATAAAGAAGTAATGTGTCAGGCATTTCCGCATCATCATGCCGAGTTAGATACTTATCAAGCATCTATCACAGACATGGCTACATGATTTCCAAGCACTTCATTTTATGAATATCACAAGGCATTTTCTGCTAAAGCCACTGCATGGCTACTTAATGACAACATTTTGGTGGACTGGTCCATACGTGATGATTCACTATTATGTGATATATTTGCTGGAAAAATGAGCAAACAATGTGATTATTGTAAAAGTGGCATACACACTTCCAAATTTTGCCCTATGGTTAGTTCCAATTTGTTCCTAGGTATGAACCTGCCTGAGTCAACACAAGTTGGGGGTGGTCTTTGATTTCCCTCACCAACATCTTCAATGATGCGTCAAAAAGTCTTTCATCATGGGAAGGAAGTGTGCATCAATTTTAATACTAAAGGTTGCATGAACAAACAATGTCATTATGTACATGTATGCTTAATTTGCAAACAAAATCAGCCAAAGGTTCAGTGCGCTAAGGCTGTACCATCATCCTCAGAGGCAAAATTACTATCCACTGTGCCACAGACAGCTTCTCATTTACATGGACATGATAGTCCAGACAATTATCTCCATGCACAGGCGTCAACTCCAGTTGATTATTCCCAGCTGCAACGTGAACTAGCATACCATCCTGACAGGCATTTTGTGGCCGATTTGGTGGAAGGTATGACCCATGGCTTACGCCTGGATGTCAATCAAATGCCTTCTAAAAGCTATCATGCCAAAAATTTATTCTCTGCAGTCCATAATGAAGTTGCTGTTTATCGACTAATCACGGATGAAGTACATAAAGGTTACTTATGTGGCCCATTCAACTCTCCACCTTATACTCTTTACAGGATTAACCCAACTGGTGTAGTTACTGGCAAATATTCCAACAAGCAACAACTTAGCGTTGACCTGTCATCCCCACATCACCATTCAGCTCACAACAGTATAAATTCTCTTATTGATAAGGACTTTTCTTTATCCCATGTACGAGTGGACGATGCCATTGAGATCATACAGGCCTTGGATAGGGGCAACTGGCTTTGTACATTTGATGTATCTGATGCCTTCAAATTGGTACCTGTCCATCCAAACTTTTGGCACTTGTTTGGAATTTGCTGGGGTCAACAATATTACTTTTATCAGAGACTGTCATTTGGTTCTCGGTCTCGTCCAAAATTATTTGATCAGCTCTCCCAAGCAATTTGCTGGATTGCAGGACATAACTATCATGTGAAACATATCTTACATTTACTTGATGATTTCCTCACGCTGGACTCTTCAACAGATTACATTCTGGAGAGAACTATGGCCATTATGACACATGTCTTTGGAAAATTGAAGATCCCTTTGGCCTCATACAACCAAGTTGGCCCATCTCACTGTCTGGAGTATCTGGGTTTTACTTTGGACTCAGGACAATTTCAGTCTTGCCGGAAAATGCACAAAACGGGAAATGGCACTGTTACTTGGCCATCTTATTTTGCCTGCAGGTTGTAACCCCAGGGCATTTCTTTGCGTCATATCTTTTGACTTTGTATACTTCAGTTACTGACTTTCACCATCATATTACGATTAATGCAGATTGTCATACGGATTTGTCAATGTGGTATACATTTTTACAGCACTGGAATGGAGAGGCTTTTTACTGAAAGTGCCATTACTGATGCAAATGCCATGCAGTTTTTCACAGATGCTGCTGGTAACATCGGGTTTGGAGTATTCTTTCAAAATAAGTGGTGTCAGGCTCAATGGCTCAGCATTATCTCAAGTGAATATATTAGGGATGATGAACTTTCAATGACACTGCTTGAAATGTATCCCATTGTATTGGCTGCAATGCTATGGGGTCATCTATGACACAAAAACATTTTTGATAGATGCAAAATATATTCCTTCTAAAGCTAATGCTATTAGTAATAGTTTATCACGTTTTCAGATGGAGAGATTTCGACAACTGGCACCATGTGCAGATCCAAAACCATGTCAGGTCCCGACAATCGAGGAAGTTTTCAACATTTAACTCCATTAGTACAATGTCTGACATCTGCTCCATCAATCCCTTTACGAGATGGATCTACCATACAGCATATAATCATTTTTGTCAGTTTGTTGCCTTCCATAAATGGTGCTTTCAGCCACTCCACCTCCCTTCCACATGTTACTGAACATCTGTTAATATATTATGTTACTTACTGTTATTACACTTGTAACTTACAATATTCAACCATTAAATTGTATCTCAATGTGTTCGCCATGCATATATCACAGCAGGTCTTCCCAATCCACTTGTGTCCCCTTGGGTACTCCCTTCGCTCACCTTGAAGCAGTTTTGAGAGGGATACATCATCTTCAAAACAATGCAAGACAAAATGCTTGCTGATTACAATTCAGATCTTACATCACATATTACATCGCTTAGAGTCACCATTCCATCACCCATTTGATGATTTCATGCTCTCCACAGCTAATGTGGTAGCATTTTGAGGCTTTCTGCGCTGTGGAGAATACACAATCACTCGTCCACCATTTGATTCTACAGTGTATTTGTGTGTGGGTGATTTTCATTTCTCCACTCAGCATGATCTTCCCTGTGTTCTTCTCCATGTTAAAAATTCCAAATCGGATCCCTTTCGGAGGGGTGTTAATATCAGGCTTTTTCGCCTTGGCCATCATTCTCTTTGCCCTTACACTAAACTGCAGACATATTTACTTCATCGTTGTGTGAGGACCTGCCGACCAACAGATCCATTGTTTGTTACTCATTCCAATCTTGCATTGACACATCCATATTTTCTCTCCACTATCAAAGCCTTATTATCCGACTTGGGTTACGACAACCGCTTCTTTACTGGCTGTTTATTTCATATTGGAGCTGCTTCCTCAACTTCTGCATGTGGTGTCCAGATCATGTTATTCAGGCATTAGGACAGTGGAACTCACTTTGTTATACTCGCTATATTCACATGCATTCTAGTACACTTTGAGCCACACAAAGAACCATTACCCATCCACTCGTGTAATACCTGCTTATCCTTTTTCCTCCATTTTGTGGCAGCTGTTGACCTAGCTTAGGGTCCTTCATATTGGGGTTTTGTGTGCATTTTGGGGGGGCACAACAGCTTCAAATTTCATTCATGCCTCTGCTTGGGCATTTTCACACACTGTGTTTGCGTGCAACTTGCCCCTCAAAAAATGTGTGAAAGCTCCTGGGCAAGATCTAGATGCAACCAATGCATGCAGTATATGACAATGAAACGGTGTAAGACAGCTTTGCTTGTACTGGGTTAAATTTTCCAAGCTGGTTGCTCACATATATTTCTTCATGGACCCCTAAGCCCAAAATGTTCTATATAATGTTCAGTTTTATTTGTAAATTATTATAAATACTTGTAGTTAGAAAACAAATGAGATTTTGTGTATCGTTATCAATAATTATATCCAATAAACATCATTTAGCATATTCTTTCATTTCTTTGTAAATTCAAAGAAAATGAATGTTCATGTTATTTTTAGATTCAATTGGATGGAATATTTCATTTGGGCATAAAAACCAACATTTTAGGGTAGAGACTGATTCCAAGCCAAATATGCATAAAATTCATTTAGAAATTTGACTGGTGGCTTGAGAGCTAGTATCTACTGTTAATGAAAGTGTCAATGACACTGTAGCTTAACTTGTGTGTTGTGTTTGATGAAAAGGATAATGTTCAATGTTTATGAAAGGATTATGAAATAAGACAAGAATTGTGATAATTGGGAATATGTTCATTTCTGTTCCCTGTATGCTATGTTTATGATAAAAATAATATGAGGTGTACACTGTACTAAAGAGCTGAGGGGTGGGTTAATATGACCTCACAGTTAATGTATGTGGCCCTCACAGTTAACGTATATCAACAAAAGTTATCAAGTTACAGTGAAATTATTCCAAAACGAGTCATCCTATCAAGTTACATTAAAATCCCCTCATAAATATGGCCTGTAGACTGTGCTAAAGGTTTTCTGGCTTCGGGCCCTTGTAGCCGCCAGTTTCCCAATTGCGTCCAAAGGGGACGTTCTCATCTAGACATTATATGAAGTCAATCTACCAAGTTACAATGAAATCCCTTAATAAATATGACCTGTAGACTGTGCTAAAGGTTTTTGGGCTTTGGGCTCTGGCAGCCATCATGGTTGAATGATCGCAACCAAAAGGGGACATTCTCATCTGGACACTATTTGGAGTCATCCTACCAAGCTACACTGAAATCCCTTCATAATTATGACCTGTAGACTGTTCTAAAGGTTTTCGGGCTTTGGGCTCCTGAAGCCATCACAGTTGCCCAATTGTGTCCAAAAGGGGACGTTCTCATCTAGACATTATATGAAGTCAACCCACCAAGTTACAATGAAATCCCTTCATAAATATGACCTGTAGACTGTGCTAAAGGTTTTCGGGCTTCGGGCTCTGGCAGCCATCATGATCGCAACCAAAGGGGACAATCTCATCTGGGCATCATCTGGAGTGATCCTGCGAAGTTACAATGAAATCCCTTCATAAATATGACCTGTAGACTGTACTCAAGGTTTTCGGGCTTTGGGTACCTGTAGCCATCACAGTTGACCAATCACGACCAAAAGGGGATGTCATCATCTAGGCATGATATGGAGTCAACCTAACAGGTTATAATGAAATCCTTTTATAAATATAACCTTTTGCCTATGCTAAAGGTTTTTGGGCTCGGGCACCCATCAAGGCTGAATGACCACGGCCAAAATGGGACGTTCTCATCTAGACATTATTTGGAGTCATCCTACCAAGTTACAATGAAATCCCTTCATAAATATGACCTGTAGACAGTGCAAAAGGTTTTTGGGCTCCGGGCACCTTTAGCCGTCAAAGTTGCCCAATCATGTCCAAAAGGGGACGTTCTCATCTAGACATTATATGAAGTCAACCTACCAAGTTACAATGAAATCCCTTCATAAATATGACCTGTAGACTGTGCTTAAGGTTTTCGGGCTTCGGCAGCCATCATGGTTGAATGATCGCAACCAAAGGGGACAATCTCATCTGGGCATCATCTGGAGTGATCCTACGAAGTTACAATGAAATCCCTTCATAAATATGACCTGTAGACTGTGCTCAAGGTTTTCGGGCTTCGGGCACCTGTAGCCATCACAGTTGACCAATCACGACCAAAAGGGGATGTCATCATCTTGCCATTGTATGGAGTCAACCTTACAGGTTACAATGAAATCCTTCTATAAATATAACCTTTTGCCTATGCTAAAGGTTTTTGGGCTCGGGCACCCATCAAGGCTGAATGAAATCCCTTCATAAATATGACCTGTAGACTGTGTAAAAGGTTTTTGGGCTTCGGGCACTTGTAGCCATTACAGCTGACCAATCACGACCAAAAGGGGATATCATCATCTAGGCATTATATGGAGTCAACCTAATAGGTTACAATGAAATCCTTCCATAAATATGACCTTTTGCCTATACTAAAGGTTTTTGGGCTCGGGCACCCATCAAGGCTGAATGATCGCGATCAAAATTGGATGTTCTCATCTAGACATTATTTGGAGTCATCCTACCAAGTTACAATGAAATCCCCTCATAAATATGACCTGTAGACTGTGCTAAAGGTTTTCGGGCTTCGGGCACCTTTAGCTGTCACAGTAGCCCAATCATGTCCAAAAGGGACGTTCTCATCTAGACATTATATGAAGTTAACCTACCAAGTTACAATGAAATTCCTTCATAAATATGACCTGTAGACTGTGCTAAAGGTTTTCGGGCTTCGGGCTCGGGCAGCCATCATGGTTGAATGATCGCAACCAAAGGGGACAATCTCATCTGGGCATCATCTGGAGCGATCCTAAGAAGTTACAATGAAATCCCTTCATAAATATGACCTGTAGACTGTGCTCAAGGTTTTCGAGCTTCGGGCACCTGTAGCCATCACAGTTGACCAATCACGACCAAAAGGGGATGTCATCATCTAGGCATTATATGAAGTCAACCTAACAGGTTACAATGAAATCCTTCTATAAATATAACCTTTTGCCTATGCTAAAGGTTTTTGGGCTCGGGCACCCATCAAGGCTGAATGATCATGGCCAAAATGGGACGTTCTCATCTAGACATTATTTGGAGTCATCCTACCAAGTTACAATGAAATCCCTTCATAAATATGACCTGTAGACAGTGCAAAATGTTTTCGGGCTTCGGGCACCTTTAGCCGTCAAAGTTGCCCAATCATGTCCAAAAGGGGACGTTCTCATCTAGACATTATATGAAGTCAACCTACCAAGTTACAATGAAATCCCTTCATAAATATGACCTGTAGACTGTACTTAAGGTTTTCGGGCTTCGGGCTCGGGCAGCCATCATGGTTGAATGATCGCAACCAAAGGAGACAATCTCATCTGGACATCATCTGGAGTGATCCTGCGAAGTTACAATGAAATCCCTTCATAAATATGACCTGTAGACTGTGCTCAAGGTTTTCGGGCTTCGGGCACCTGTAGCCATCACAGTTGACCAATCACGACCAAAAGGGGATGTCATCATCTTGCCATTGTATGGAGTCAACCTTACAGGTTACAATGAAATCCTTCTATAAATATAACCTTTTGCCTATGCTAAAGGTTTTTGGGCTCGGGCACCCATCAAGGCTGAATGATCATGGCCAAAATGGGATGTTCTCATCTAGACATTATTTGGAGTCATCCTACCAAGTTACAATGAAATCCCCTCATAAATATGACCTGTAGACTGTGCTAAAGGTTTTCGGGCTTCGGGCACCTTTAGCCATCACAGTAGCCCAATCATGTCCAAAAGGGGGCGTTCTCAACTAGACATTATATGAAGTTAACCTACCAAGTTACAATGAAATCCCTTCATAAATATGACCTGTAGGCTGTGCTAAAGGTTTTCGGGCTTCGGCAGCCATCATGGCTGAATGATCGGAACCATAGGGGACAATCTCATCTGGGCATCATCTGGAGTGATCCTAAGAAGTTACAATGAAATCCCTTCATAAATATGACCTGTAGACTGTGCTCAAGGTTTTCGGGCTTCGGGCACTAGTAGCCATCACAACTGACCAATCACGACCAAAAGGGGATGTCATCATCTAGGTATTACATGGAGTCAACCTAACAGGTTACAATGAAATCCTTCCATAAATATGACCTTTTGCCTATGCTAAAGGTTTTTGGGCTCGGGAACCCATCAAGGCTGCATGATCGCGATCAAAATGGGACGTTCTCATCTAGACATTATTTGGAGTCATCCTACCAAGTTACAATGAAATCCCTTCATAAATATGACCTCTAGACTGTGCTAAAGGTTTTTGGGCTTTGGGCTCCTGTAGCCGTCACAGTTGCCCAATCATGCCCGAAAGGTGACTTTCTCATCTAGACATTGTGTGAAGTCAACCCACCAAGTTATAATGAAATTCCTCAATAAATATGACCTGTAGACTGTGGTAAAGGTTTTCGGGTTTTGGGCTCGGGCAGTCGTCACGGTTGGCAGATCATGCCCAAATGGGGAAATTCTCATCTAGACATCATAAGGAGTCATCCTACCAAGTTACAATGAAATCCCTCCACATTAAAC
The DNA here is from genome assembly GCA_031216915.1 of Pictodentalium vernedei. Lineage (NCBI taxonomy): Eukaryota > Metazoa > Mollusca > Scaphopoda > Dentaliida > Dentaliidae > Pictodentalium > Pictodentalium vernedei. The sequence continues at coordinate 216,586,852 of CM062295.1, read as the reverse complement.
ATGACCTGCAGACTGTGCTAAAAGTTTTTGGGCTTCGAGCTTGGGCAACCATCACGGTTGATAGATCATGCCCAAAAGGGGACGTTCTCATCTAGGCATTATAAAGAGGCATCCTATCAAGTCACAATGAAATCCCTTCATAAATATGACCTGTAGACTGTGCTAATGGTTTTCGGGTTTTGGGCTCGGGCAGCCATACCGTTTGCCCGATCGCGACAAAAAGGGGACGTTCTCATCTAGACATGACCCCAAACCTGCATATGAAATTTTGTGACGATCAGACAAGAACTGCGGGGTGTAGCCCGTGCTAAAGGAAAATGTGAACAGACGTCACAGACTCACAGACTAACAGACTCACAGACTAACAGACTCACAGACTCACAGACTCACAGACTTCCGCACGCGTGATGGCAATAGCTTATCTTGACTATGTCAAGTTAAGCTAAAAATTATTATTATCTTCAATGGATGTGGGTGTGACATATCTAAATCTTACTTGAAGGGTAAGAGATTGGAGTCAGACCTGGAGCATGCTGGTGTCTATCACAAATCTCTTGTCCTGTGGTGGGATTATCTCATCCCACACCCAAATATCAAATGGCAAATGGGTCATTGACAAAACCTGATCATATAGTCTGGAAGCGAATTTATTTATTGGGGTTTAACAACACTTTTGGCAGCCTTGGTCACCTCATGTTGGACAGTTGGAGGAAGCCGGAGGACCCAGAGAGAACACCGAGCAACTGTCAGACTCCCTAACTTACTAACTCTACACAAGCATTGGTTGAAGACAAGAGCACTATCGATATGCAGTACACCTTAGTACACAGCACCATCATGCCCCCATGTAGGTAATCAGGATTAAGTGCCTTGCCCAAGGACACAATGCAGTTGCCCCTTGCAGGGATGGACCCTGGACCTTTCAGTTTGAAGTTCAATTCCATAACCACTGAGTCACTGTGCTCCACGTCTGGAAGAGTAACAAATAGTTTAATGAATTTTAAAGTTCAGAAGGGTTGGAAGCATTCCAAACTGGGAGATGAGGGCACAGTCAAACAAGGGCATCCACACATTGATATATAAATATATATCAGTGATGCTCCATACTCCTTAGTGGGTTGGTAGGAATATATATAATACACACAGCTATGTTTGAGACTAATGCACCTGGCACTACATTGAGAAAAATGCACATTTCTTTGCTCAAAAGTTAACAAATTTTCCCAATGGGTTGAAGAATTTAGCCTGATGGGGATATTTGTTAAATGTAGAGCAAACATATTCACTTTTCTCAATTTTAAAGTCCATAGAAGCGACAAATCATAAGAGCAAATCTTAAGACACTCTTCTTAACAGTGATAAGTCTGTGAAGCCGCTTCTTGCCAGTTCCAAATAAAAACGCAATGAAGGGAAGGCTAAGAGAAATATTTTATTTATTTATTTATTTATTTATTTATTTATTTATTTAACATGGAGATAAAGTCAAGTTTAGTCAACTGTTTAAAAGAGAACTAGAACTATCACTGAAGGTGATTAATACCCCCGCTTTGGGTTTTTAGAGGAATGCACTTCTGATCATGTAGGCGAAGGCCATAAATAAATGTATACATAAAGATCATTTTTTGTTGTTGAAATTTGTATTTGCATGTGGCCTTCCACAGAACAGCACTGAATACTTAAAGAGCCCACACATATATGGTTTACATTTGGAAAAACACATTTACAATGTGCAACATGTATTCAAAATCGGTTCATTAATGTAGGAAGAGTTGCACACACAAGAATCCCATTTGAAAACCCATAATAAATCCAAGTTAAAGGGAGATAACCTGGTTAAAATTGTCGCAGATCAAAAATTTGGGAATATGCGTATGTTCACTTAGTTGTGATAATATTTGAAAGGTTTCGTCAAAATTGATTGATAAATGTAGGAGGAGTTGCATGCACAAGAATTTCATGTAGAAACCCATAATAAATCTAAGTTAAAGGGAGATAACCTAGTTAAAATGGCCACAGCTCCAAAATTTTGGAATATGCGCATGTTCACTTAGTAGTGATGATGTCTGTAAACTTTCGTCCAAATTGATTGATAAATGTAGGAGGAGTTGCGCACACAAGAATTTCATGCAGAAACCCATATTAAATCAAAGTTCAAGAGAGATAACCTGGTTAAAATTGTCGCAGATCAAAAGGTTTGGAATATGCACATGTTCACTTAGTAGAGATGATGTTTGAAAGGTTTCATCAAAATCGGTTCATTAATGTAGGAGGAGTTGCGCACACAAGAATTTGTTCGAACGGAAAGACATAATTAATCTAAGTCAAAGGGAGATAACCTGGTTAAAATTGTCGCAGATCAAAAATCTTGGAATATGCGCATGTTCACTTAGTAGTGATGATGTCTGAAAAGTTTTGTCCAAATTGATTGATAAATGTAGGAGGAGTTGCACGCACAAGAATTTCATGTAGAAACCCATAATAAATCTAAGTTAAAGGGAGATAACCTAGTTAAAATTGCCACAGCTCAAAAATTTTGGAATATGCGCATGTTCACTTAGTAGTGATGATGTCTGTAAACTTTCGTCCAAATTGATTGATAAATGTAGGAGGAGTTGCGCACACAAGAATTTCATGCAGAAACCCATATTAAATCAAAGTTCAAGAGAGATAACCTGGTTAGAATTGTCGCAGATCAAAGAGTTTGGAATATGCACATGTTCACTTAGTAGAGACGATGTTTGAAAGGTTTCATCAAAATCGGTTCATTAATGTAGGAGGAGTTGCGCACACAAGAATTTGTTCGAACGGAAAGACATAATAAATCTAAGTCAAAGAGAGATAACCTGGTTAAAATTGTCACAGATCAAAAATCTTGGAATATGCGCATGTTCACTTAGTAGTGATGATGTCTGAAAAATTTTGTCCAAATTGAATGATAAATGTAGGAGGAGTTGCGCACACAAGAATTTCATGTAGAAACCCATATTAAATCAAAGTTCAAGAGAGATAACCTGGTTAAAATTGTCGCAGATTAAAAAGTTTGGAATATGCACATGTTCACTTAGTAGAGATGATGTTTGAAAGGTTTCATCAAAATCGGTTCATAAATGTAGGAGGAGTTGCGCACACAAGAATTTGTTCGGATGGAAAGACACAATAAATCTAAGTCAAAGGGAGATAACCTGGTTAAAATTGTCGCAGATCAAAAATCTTGGAATATGCGCATGTTCACTTAGTAGTGATGATGTCTGAAAAGTTTTGTGCAAATTGATTGATAAATGTAGGCGGAGTTGTGCACACAAGAATTTCATGTCCGGAAAGATGTACGGATGGACGGACGTACGGACATACAGGGCGATTCGAAGCGGGGGTATAAATATAAGTTTCAGGTGATGGTATTTAAGTCGTTGTAAGTCCCATGGTTGTTTGTGCAGGAAGGGAAAATCTCAACCATGCCAGCTGCCCATGTGAGTCAACATTTAAATTAGGTCAAAAGAATTGATCACAGATCTGACTGAACTCCTTGAATACTGCTGGCGGATATTCCTGCCTGGTACAGGGTTTCTCTTGAACCTGCAATAAGTATAATTTTGGTACACGTAATCCAGTTTCCCCCCCCCCCCCTCCCCCCCTCATAAACTGAATAGATTTTTCTCCAATGATTTGAGTTAAATTTAAATGAATTTTTCATCAAATCTAGTCATGGCTGCTGTGAAGCAGGCATGACTAGATTTGCTGAAAAATACCTTGAAGATCAGCAGGTTAAGAGTTAAATGTCTGCCCTGAGGGAGAGATTTTCATTTCCTAAATGGACAGTAATAGGTGGAAAAATTTATTTTCTCCCACCCTTAGAGACACTGTCAAATTTGCTTGTAGAAGACCTATGTTGCATTTGCAACCCCAAATGTATCTTCTAAACATCATATTTTTGGTCAAAACATCTAGTTTATTTGGATTTGGCATGAAAAAAGTCAAAAGGGTATCATAGGTATGAAGAAGAGAAAAAAGCCAACAACCCAGAGTGTATAGGAATGACAACTCAAGGCAGAAAATTTGGTTTTCAAGTTGGGTTTACAGGTTAACAAACCACAGTATACACATGGGATGTGTTGATACTGCGGTCAGTACACATATGTAATCTAATTAAAAGGCAAACTTAAAGCTGAAACTAGAGAATTGTAATTTGTTGGACAAATAACGGGCTTTCCCAACTTTCCAATGTGAAAATGCAGACTACATATAGCGAAGCAAAGTGCTTGAAATTAACCATTTCCAAAATGATAGACAAAAAGCATCCAAAGTTGGCTATTTTTGGCATTCTATAACGGTACTCTTATTCTCACCCTCACTGTGCCTGGGGATTAAATCTTGAGATTAAAAAGTAAACAGTAACATTGTTCTGCAATCATTGTTACATCTATCCATACCAAAATAATTGCTACAACAACCTTGCTATTGGAGGAAATGAGTACAGATGTTTGCAAAATTCACTGAAAATCAATTTTTGTCAGCCAATACTATCCTTTACGTGGCCAAAGCATATTTTGGGTTAAGCCCCCAAAGCATAACTTACAGCAGTGGATTTGTTCATTAAGCATCTCTACCTATAGCAAAACGAAGTATTTAAAATTAACCCTTTCCAAAATTACAGGAAAATGTAACCAAAGTTAGCTAGAATTCCCACAGGGAGCCCAAATATCAACCCAGGGACTTGACTTGAACAAACTTGAATCTTACCCCTAAGGATGCTACACACCAAATATCAAAGGATTCTGATTGGTGAATCTGAAGAAGATTTTTAAAGAATATTTCACACATTGCACTAATTTGAACATTTGGGCTCCCATAGCGAGCCCAAATATGAACCCAGAGAATTGATTTCAACAAATATGCGAATCAATCTTCCAAAGATGTTATATGTGAAATATGAAAGCTTTTGGAGCTGTGGTTTGGGAGAAGAAGATTCTTCAATGTTTTTCCCATTACCCACACTGTTAAAATTTTTTAATTTTATAGTAAATTTCCTTTCTTATTATACCTACCGCAATTGTTTACAACAGGCTTGCACTACATTGGAAGTCCCTAACTCGGAAAAATACTCCCTATTTCCTTCTTTCCCAAGAGATTTGGGAAAGAAAAGTGGTGCAAAAGCACCAAGAAAAAATAAACGAAAATTGGGTCCAGTATGACCGGCACACACCCAGTCGGGGTCACTCTTCTCCATGTACTTCCATGGCTTCTGGAACCAGTGAGCAGACGTATAACCAGCGTGTCATTCTGTTGAATCCGCCAACATTGGAGTTATGTGATTAGCAGGGAGGAAGGATTTTTATCCGAAAAAGAAGACAGGAGGGCCTCCATGCAAACAATTGCGGTAGGTATAATAAGAAAGGAAATTTACTATAAAATTTAAATTTCTTATCAACCTACCTTACATTTGTTTACAACAGACTGAATAGACAACAGGAGGAGGGAATCACATAACCAACTCCACATAACCGTGCACTGGAACTGTGGACAGAAGAAGAGTTCTCTAGGTCTGTAAACCATAGCATCACAACCATTAGTAAATAACAATGGGAGATGAGGAGTATGACCCTGTGTGACACACAGACAGAAAAGACTGTACCAAGAACAGGGCTGGAACTGACCTTCCAAGAACCCTAATGGGTAGGGTTGAAGACAGCCAGAGCAGAAGAAAAGAGGGCCTAAAGAAAAAAGGTCCTCAGACTGCTCCCGCACCTTACGCAGATAGGTGGAGAAAGTCAAAGCATTTCTCCAGCAGTCTGCCTGCATAACATCCGACAACTGACTGAGTTAGCATAAGCCCAGGAGGTAGACAATGCACGCACCTCGTGGGCAGAAAAACAATTGGTAATACAATCGCAGTCGCTAGATGAGCGGATGATGCAAGAATAGGAAGACAAATCCACCTAGAATTGGATTGAGGAGAGATCTTCTGTTGACCAGGGATAAAAAACAGAAATATATCTGTTTCCATCTTTCCTAATGACTGCGTCCAGTTAAGGTAAATGCGAATTGCGTGAACCGAACACAGCAAAGGGCGATTACCCTCAGCAGAAGGAAGTGCCCTGATACAGATTGGAGGTTGAATAGTTTCTGGCATCTGATTCTTAGCCAGAAAGGAGCAATCAGTGGTAAAGTAACACTGTTGGCGGAGCTCCTGAAAGGCTGGATCAACAGAGAGGGGATGAAGCTCACTAACCCTTCTGGCTGAGGCAAAAGCCATCAGACAAAGCCGTCTAGTATGTGCGAAAAAGCATATCCACCAGGGATAAAGGTTCGAATGGTGCCACCTCCTCCCCCCCCCCCCCCCCCCACCCACCAAGCAAAGCATCACCCAAGAAAGATACAATCTTGGGGTAAGCTGCAAAAACCTAGGCCTTTCAAAGAAAAGTGCCAAATAAGCTTGGAGAGGAGCAGATTAGTGTCGATAAGATGCTTTCCCACAAATGAAGAGATCTCCGAAAGCATGGAACTGTACCCTTAGCTGGTAACAGGTTGGAGACCCCAAGAATCAAACAGATATATGAGAAACTCTGCAATCTGGGTTATCAAAGGATCGACATAATCAATAGAGTGATCAGCACACCATCAACAGAAGACCTTCCATTTAGCCGCATAGGCTAAACCAGTGGAGTGCTGATTTGAAGAAGAGAAGTACTCCACTGCTCGTCTTGAAAAACCTCTATGGAGGAGACAGGACCTGACAAAAGATATGCGTGATGACACAATGAAGTCAGGTCATCTCCTCGGGTGACCTTGCAAAGAAGGTTGTGACAGAGAGGGAGACGCGCTGGAACTGCTGCCAACAGAGTGCGGAGCTGTATGGATCCACATCCATTGAGGCAATAGGGGAGCGATCAGAAGGATTTGACAACTGCAGGTTCGTAACTTGGCTGGAACCTGAGGCAGAATCGGAACCGGTGAGAAAGCATAGCCGATTAGACCGTTCCTATCAAGCGACAAAGCATCCACAGCAAAAGCCAGAGGATCTAGACACAGGGACATGAAAGTGTACACCTGAGGGTTCCAACGGGTCAAAAAATGATCAATGTGGGGATGATCCCAGAGATCGCAAAGCGACTGGAAGACTGCCCTGTGGAGTGTCCATTCGGTGGAAATGAACCTGCCCCGTCGGGACAGGTAGTCGGCTAGGATGTTCAGACGACCAGGAATGTGATGAACCATCACCCCGGCGTCCTGAGTGAGCAGTAGAAGATCCCGAGTCAATTCATACATGGGAACCAAGTGTGTGCTGTCCTGGTTCCAAATATAAGCAACCACTGTCGAATTGTCGGACAACAGAATGACCTGTCGATTCGAAAGGTGGGGGATCCACTGCCGGAAATGCAGAAGAAGAGCAAGAAAGTCCTACTGGTTGATGTGAAGAGCTGCATGATCCTGGTCCCATACACCGTGAAGGGAAAGACCAGAGGATCCAACATTGCACACAATCCGAGATCGGTGGCAACAGAAGTCAGAACACGATCGGACATGGGCAAGTCCAACGAAACTCCCTGCATAATCCACTAAGCATCCATCCAGGGAAGAAGGTGACCATGAAGAGATGCTGGTAACTGAAGCACCAGATCCAGAGGATCGACATCTGGCCTCCAACAACTGAGAAAGTGTTGGACAGGTCTGATATGCAGCCGACCTAGAGGAACGAAATCTGTCACCGAACCGAGACCAAGCAGTCGGAGAATACTCTGAGCTGTCACGCATGTGGACTGTCGGATGAAGGCCCAGGGAGCCAGGTTGAGGCCAAAAGGTATGGCCTTGAACTGGTAAATTCGCCCCAGAAAAGCAAACCTGGGATACTTTTGCGATGTCCGATGAATCGGAACATGAAAGTAAGCGTCTCGCAGGTCGATGCTGGAAGCAAAATCTCCCTGGTGAATGGAGGGGCGAACCAACGTGAAAGTCTCCATGCTGAACTTGGGAGCAATGGCAGACTGGTTCAGGATACTCAGATCGAAAACCAGTCGGAGCCGGCTGTTTCTCTTCGGCACCAAGAACAGGCGGGAATAAAATCCCACTGTATGAATGTTCTTGACGACCACAATCGCCCCCTTTGACAGGAGAATGTCTATCTCCCTGATTAAAAGTTCCCGAGGTGAAACGTGGAAAGGAACTTGGATTAGAAGAGGCACACTCGACAGAGTGGGGTGCCTCAGAAAAAATATCCGAAGACTGGACTGAAATCTAACATCCAAGGATAGGATGTGATCATGGCCCAACGGTCTGCAAACTTGGATATCCCTCCACTGACCTGGGATGAATTGAGGTGAGAACTTTCATTTCGAGGCAGGGTAAGGCCCGTGATAGGAGAAACCACTTCCTCTGCTAGATGAAGGATCCGGAAACCTCCCGCAGGACTGCTGACGCTTACCCTTACCACATGAGTAAGAGGAAGAAGCGGCGGCAGGAGAATCAGCCCTATGCTTCACAGAGGAAGCAGAAGGGAGTTTGTTAAACTTGGAATGGCCCCGGCCTCCAACAGAAGGAGGATCAAGCTGGAAAAGCAACAGCTGATCTTTGGAATGACGCAGGACGTCATCATCGCCACGGAATCATGGAATAGTCGCAGATCCACCAAAGAAGTAGATTGAAGAGCAGCGCCCTCCCCTTCAGGAAGGGAACGGCTTGTGTCCAACACAGCGTCCCGGCAAAGTAAATCCAAATTAGTCATGTTACAGGCATGCATGGGAGTAATATGCATGAGCGTTTTAGAGATCATTCGCAAAGGAGCCTGTATGTCATCAAACTTATCTGGAGGCAAATAAGCAGCCAAGGCAAAGACAATGTGATCCAAGAGAGAAAGCATGCCTAGCATCTCTCTCTCTGGATAAGCCAAACATGGACTCCAAAGTCACCATAGGAATAATGGCCAACTTGGAGTCCAGATCCAAGACCATCAAAGACTTGCTGAGTGACGAACTGGCAGAATCATAGGAACGATAATGCACAGGGGGCAAAAAGGTATCAGCCTAGTGAAGAACGAAGTCTTCATAGCCTTGGAACTCAGTTTTCAGTCCAATGCTGTAAAAGCTTTGACCACTTGTACCGACTGATAAGGTCAAAGGGGCCCAGAAGCAGGGTGCTCCACAGGCTGTAGGTGCATGACTGATGATCGCAGCCTGGCTGAAACCTCCGGCTGGTCTGAAAGTTTGAAGGAATTCAAACACACAGTCAAGAGCTGCCCCCAAGTCAGAAGACTGATGACTCTCAACGTCAGGTGTGCCTGACCACATCGCCTGAGTCGGAGGAGCTAAAAAAAACCCTGTGGTGTAACTTGCACGCAAGGCTTACTTAATTGACTGAGTGCTGAAAGCCCAAATTTGGGCTTTACTCTGAAGTGCAGTTACCTATAGGCACTCTCCCATAAATTGCAACAAGGAAAAGACATGAACAAATTCTGGTGATAAAATATAATTTAGCACTCTGCCAGTTAACCAGACTAGTTTCAAACTTCTTACTTTTTTCTCCAGTGGCCTTAATTGGATGAATGCTGGAAGCCCATATTTGAGCTTTACTGTGAAGTGCAGGTACCTACTGGCACTCTCCCATAAATTGCAACAAGGCAAAGGCATGAACAAATTCTAGTGATCAAAATTACGAAATATTGAAATTACAACCTGCAAATTTTTCCCATTATGCAACCAGGAATTTAACCAATTCGATCTTGTTCGACAGAGCTCAATAAGCTCTGTCAAACAAGATTGAATTGGTAAAGTCCCAAGTTGAACTATGGGAAATAACCTGCTGTTGAAATTTTAGTATTTTCACATCAGTATGGAGGGGGTAAATAGAATCTTTCGTTCAGGTTCTCAAGCTTTTCCTAAGATAATGATTGTTTCATGTTGAGTAGAAAATTCATATTGCAGTTGTTTGACTAGTAATCCTCTTTTGTTGTGTATGTGGCAAGATTTTTATTAATCATTTTAAAAAAAGCACATGTTTGGCATGGCATTATCTGTCTGTCTCTCTGTAAACATTTTGAATACATATGTCATGTAATCAAGAACTCCATTAAAATCTAAGAGAGTGTGTTTTTCTGTGACAACAAATATTTGTTGGGACACACTGAAGATGCTGTACGTCAAATATGAAAGGTTTCAGGGCAGATAGTGTGGGAGAAAAGATTTCTTGGATCTTCTTCCCATTACCCCAGTGTTAAAATCTGGGGCAATAACAGTCCCGGGATCATGGTGGCTCAGTAGTTATGGGATTGAACTTCAAACCGAAAAGTTCTTGGTTCGATACCTACCAGAGGTAATTGCATTGTGTCCTTGGGCAAGGCACTTAATTGCGTTGTGTCCTTGGGCAAGGCACTTAATTACGACTGCCCATTGTGGGGCACAGTGGCAGTCGATCGTGCACTTGTCTTCAACCAATCCCAACCCTGCTTGTGTGGAGTTAGTACATTGAGGAGTTGCCAGTTGCCCCGATATTTCAAGCTCTAATCATTTTTTGAAAAATAAACATAGATCCTAGGAATACTGCAGAAAACAGTGTTCTGTAGTTTCAACGGTATTGAAAGAATTCAAGCAGAGAAAAAGCCCAGAAAACTGTAATTTTGATGAACTTTTCAAAGTCTATGGGGGCCGTAATTTTGGTAAAAATCAGTAGAGCAGAACAAAACCCAAACTTGTTCTGTAGGCCACCATGTTAGACTAACATATCAACTAGAGGCGGGTATCAGTACCCCGTGGCTCACCAACAGGTGGCCAATGTAAAGGGGTGGCTAGAGTAAAAAAAAAAGTTCAAAACTTGCACACAAAAGTCCAAAATTAAAGAAAATAAGCAGCTAAAAGGTTAAATAATATAATAATAACCCCTAAGAAGCATGCTAACATAAAATAGGAACCATGGCAATATGGTACAAGGTAAGTCTCCACTTTGAAAAAAAGAAAGACAAACCTCAAAACCTGCACATAAAAGTAAAAAAAGTATCACATTTGTTTCAAAGGGTTAAAATTTAGAAAAAATACCCTAAAAATATTACAATAACCAGCGTGGCAATATGCCAGTGAGATAAAACTCCACTTAAAAAAAAATATCAAAACCTGCACACAAAAGTACAAAACCTGCACAGAAAAGTCCAAAATTAAAGTAAATAAGCAGCTAAAGGGTTAAATAATATAAAAATAGCCCAAGAAGCATCCTAATATAAAATAGGAACCATGGCAATATGCTACAAGGTAAGTCACCACTTGGAAGAAAAGAAAGACAAACCTCAAAACCTGCACATAAAAGTAAAAAAAAGTATCACATTTGTTTCAAGGGGTTAAAATTGAGAAAAATACCCTGTCACACTAACCACAACGGCAACATGCCAGAAAGGTGAAAGTCTACTTGAAAAATATCCACTTGGAAAAAAAGAAAGACAAACCTCAAAACCTGCACATAAAAGTATCACATTTGTTCCCAAGGGTTAAAATTTAGAAAAATACCCTGAAAATGTTACAGTAACCACCATGGTAATATGCCAGTGAGGTAAAACTCTACTTAAAAAAAAATATCAAAACCTGCACACAAAAGTACAAAACCTGCACACAAAAGTCCAAAATTAAAGTAAATAAGCAGCTAAAGGGTTAAATAATATAATAATAACCCCAAGAAGCATCCTAACATAAAATAGGAACCATGGCAATATGCTACAAGGTAAGTTGCCACTTGGAAGAGAAGAAAGACAAACCTCAAAACCTGCACATAAAAGTAAACAAAAACATCAAAACCTGCACACAAACGTCAAAATAAGTCCAAAATTTGATTCAAAGGGTTAAAATTAAGACGAAATACCCTGGAAAAGAGTTAAATGTTATCGTGAACACCCACAGCAATATGCAAAGAAGAAAAAATTTTTTTTAAAAGCACAAAAATCCAAACCTGTAAACAAAAGAAGTCCAAAATTGAAGTAATTAAGCAGGGAAAGGGTTAAAGAATACAACGTAGCCCTAAGATGCATGTTTACATACAATAGAAAGCATGGACATATGCTACAAGGTAAATCTACACTTGGAAGAAAGGAAAAAAAAAAACCATGAAAACCTGCACGCAAACGTCAAAATAAGTCTAAAATACTATTCAAAGGGTTAAAAAAATTTAAAAAATGCACTGGAAAGATATCAATGTTATAATAACCACCACTGCAATATGCAGTGAGGTCAACCTCACTTGAAATTGGTTTTTTTTATCGCAACCTGTACATAAAAGTAAGAAACTGTAAGCCTAAGTCCAAAAGCTGTACATAAAAGTCCAAAAATGAAGTAATTCAGCAGGAAAAGGGTTAAATAATACAAACATCGCCCTAAGATGCATGTTTACATACAATAGAAAGCATGGACATATGCTGCAAGGTAAATCTCCACTTGGAAGAAAGGAAAAAAAAAACATCAAAACCTGCACGCAAACATCAAAATAAGTCTAAAATTTGATTCAAAGGGTTAAAATTAAGACAAAATACCCTGGAAAAGAGTTAAATGTTATAGTGAACCACCATAGCAATATGCAGAAACTCTACACTTGGAAGAAAGGAAAAAAAAAAAAACCCATGAAAACCTGCACGCAAACGTCAAAATAAGTCTAAAAATCTATTGAAGGGGTTAAAAACTTTTTAAAAATGTACTGGAAAGATATCAATGTTATAATAACCACCACTGCAATATGCAGTGAGGTCAACCTCACTTGAAATTGTTTTTTTTCATCACAACCTGTACATAAAAGTAAGAAGCTGTAAACCTAAGTCCAAAAGCTGTACATAAAAGTCCAAAATTGAAGTAATTCAGCAGGAAAAGGGTTAAATAATACAAACATAGCCCTAAGATGCATGTTTACATACAATAGAAAGCATGGACATATGCTGCAAGGTAAATCTCCACTTGAAAGAAAGGAAAAAAAAACCATCAAAACCTGCACGCAAACATCAAAATAAGTCTAAAATTTGATTCAAAGGGTTAAAATTACGACAAAATACCCTGGAAAAGAGTTAAATGTTATAGTGAACCACTATAGCAATATGCTGAAACTAAAAAAAAATGTGAAAAGCCAAAAAATCAAAACCTGTACACAAAAGTTCAAAATATTTGAGAGCGGACGCCGACGCCGACATGAGGGCTATGCCATAGGCTCACACAACTAACGTTGGTGAGCCAAAAATCAGCTCAATATCTGGAAGCGTGTAGGAAAAAAGTCCGGAAAACTGTAATTTTGATGAACTTTTCAAAGTTCAAGGGCCGTAATTTCGGTAAAAATCAGTGGAACGGAACAAAATGCAAACTTGATCTGTAGGCCATCACGTCAGACTAGCATACCAAACATCAGCTCAATATCTGGAAGCGTGTAGAAAAAAAGTCCGGAAAACTGTAATTTTAATGCATTTTTCAGAGTCCAAGGGTCGTAATTTCGGAAAAAATCAGTGGAGTGGAACAAAACGCAAACTTGTTCTGTAGGCCACCATGTTAGACTAACATACCAAAAATCATCTCAATATCTGGAAGCGTGTTGGAAAAAAGTCTGCAAAACTGTAATTTTGATGAACTTTCCAAAGATCAAGGGCCGTAATTTCGGTAAAAATCAGCGGAGCAGAACAAAATGCAAACTTGATCTGTAGGCCACCATGTTAGACTAACATACCCAAAAACAGCTCAATATCTGGAAGCGTGTAGAAAAAAAGTCCAGAAAACTGTAATTTTGATGAACTTTTCAAAGTTCAAGGGCCGTAATTTCGGTAAAAATCAGTGGAGCGGAACAAAATGCAAACTTGATCTGTAGGCCACTATGTTAGACTAACATACCAAAAATCAGCTCAATATCTGGAAGCGTGTAGAAAAAAAGTGCGGAAAACTGTAATTTTGATGAATTTTTCAGAGTCCAAGGGCCGTAATTTCAGTAAATATCAATGGAACGGAAAATGAAAGTGTCAATGACCCTGTAGCTCAACTTGTCAAGACAAAGACATGCACATGTATAGTATGTGACACAGCAATGACAAACATCTAGGTAATGACCTGATAACAAAGGTACATATAAAGTATTGTAATGGTCTGTACATAAATACTGACCGTTGCCTGTAACAAATGTATAGGTAAAGTATTGTAAAGGTGGGTGACAGTCAGATGCTAAACTAGAAAAGAAAACTTTGAGTCCCAGAGTGGGTTTGACTGAACCCCAAAATATTTGTTCTCATAGCACAGTGATAACAAAGGCACCCCAAAACACACTCGTTCCTGTCCCAAGGTGAAAACAAAGGTACCCAAGAAGTTTTGTGAAGATCAATTCATAAATACGAGCTGTATAGAACTTGTGACAAAAAACTGATTGGACCTAATTTTGGTACAAAATGGCCACTGGCAGCCATCTTGAATTTTGGACCGTACCCAGAAACACTCATTCTCGTCCCAAGGTGATAACAAAGGTACCCAAGAAGTTTTGTGAAGATCGGTGCATAAATACAGCCTCTACCCTGAGCCGTATTGACATGTGTGCTCACATTGTGCAAGTAGCACTGAATAAGTCAAAGTTCATCTAATTTGCATAATTTCTGCACGAAAAAAAAACCCTTAGAATATGTGATGTATTCCATGTTACTAAACATTCATACAAAAATTTATTCAAATCAGAACTTTCATACAGAAGTTCTGTACAAAAGACTGATTGCACTAATTTTGGTACAAAATGGCTGCTGGTGGCCATCTTGAATTTCGGACCACACCCAAAAACACTCGCTCTCATCCCACGGTGATAACAAAGGTACCCAACAAGGTTCGTAAAGATTGGTTCATAAATATGGCCTCTAGTCTGAGCTGTATAGAAGTTGTGTACAAAAAACTGATTAGACCTAATTTCGGTACAAAAAGGCCACTGGCAGCCATCTTGAATTTTAGACCGGACCCAGAAACACTCGTTCTCGTCCCAAGGTGACAACAAAGGTACCCAAGACATTTCGTGAAGATCAGTTCATAAATACAGACTCAAGTCTGAGCCGTATTGACATGTGTACTTAATGTGTGTAAGTCGCACTGAAATATCAAAGTTCATCTAATTTGCATAATTTCTGCACGAGAAAAAAACCCGTATTATATGTGATGTATCCCATGGTACTAAACATTCACACAAAAAATTATCAAAATCAGTGCTTTCATATGGAAGTTCTGTGCAAAAATCTGATTGCACCTAATTTTGTACAAAATGGCTGCCATCAGCCATCTTGAATTTCGGACCGGACCCAAAAACATTCGTTCTCGTCCCACGGTGATACCAAAGGTACCCAAGAAGTTTCGTAAAGATCGGTTCATAAATACGGCCTCTAGCCCGAGCCGTATTGGCATTTGCACTTACAGTGCTGAAATTAACACCAAAAAACATCAAAATTAGTCTAATTTGCACAATTTACGCACGAGAAAAAAACCCGTATTATATGTGATGTACCCCATGGTACTAAACATTCATACAAAAAATTATTCAAATCAGAGCTTTCATATGGAAGTTCTGTACAAAAAACAGATTTCTGCATCATCGGTACAAAATGGCGGCTGGCAGCCATCTTGAATTTCGGACCGCACCCAAAAACACTCGTTCTCGTCCCACGGTCATAACAAAAGTACCCAAGAAGTTTCGTAAAGATTGGTTCATAAATACGACCTCTAGCCCGAGCCATAGCCAATTGTTGACGTACGGACAGACGGACAGACGGGCAGACGGACAGACGGACGGACGGACAGTCGGACGACGGGCCATGACAATAGCTCAAAATTGACTTCGTCAAAGTTGAGCTAAAAATGCAAACTTGATCTGTAGGCCACCATGTTAGACTCACACACCAAAAATCAGCTCAATATCTGGAAGCGTGTAGAAAAAAAGTGCGGAAAACTGTAATTTTGATGAATTTTTAAGAGTCCAAGGGCCGTAATTTCGGTAAAAATCAGTGGAGCAGAAAAAAATGCGAACTTGATCTGTAGGCCACCATGTTAGACTCACATACCAAAAATCAGCTCAATATCTGGAAGCGTGTAGAAAAAAAGTCCGGAAAACAAGTAGGACTGACGGACTGACGGACGGACCAGTCAAAAACATTACACCCCAGCAACTTCCATATTTATATGGTTATATTGATATGTAGTAGGTTAAAATGACATGCAACCTCCCCCACCAAGCACTGGGCAGCACAGAAATAGTGGACTAAAAAATAAAAAAAAATGGGCAGCACTTCCTCCATAGGCTCTGGCCAGTAAGAATAAAGCTGAAATTGGCATCCATATTTGTATGGTTATATTGATATGTAGTTTAAAATGACATGCAACCTCCCCTGCAAGCACTGGGCAGTACAGAAATAGTGGACTAAAAAAAAATCGGGCAGCACTTCCCCTATAGGCACTGGACAGTAAGAATAAAGCTGAAATTGGGAAATTTGTGATTTTTTAATTCAAAAAGAGGCATAACTCTTGCAAGAATGGTCGGAGTGAACCTCCAAATCGAACTTGACCTGTATTTTGACATTAGTAATAAGCAAATAAAATTTGAAATCGATTGGTGCGGTGATACAATTTTAAATGGTCTGGAACCAAAATCACTATAATTCTTGTGTCATCCAGATGTATATGGATATATGGATATGCAGAGGTTAAAATGTCATGCAACCTCCCCTGCAAACACTGGGCTACAGAAAAATAATGAACTAAAAAAAAAATTGGGCAGCACTTTGCCCTATAGACTATGGTACAATTTACCTTAGTCAGGAACAGAGGCCAAAAACAAACAGGCGCCATAACTTTACCAAACATGAATGGACGGAACGCTAGGTATGAAGGCATCCGTTCCCCCAAGCTGCCCTATCACCACACCACAGAACATTAAAATCCGACAGCTGATGCTCGAGTTATAATACAAAATGTTCGTTCGTACGGACAGATGGACGGAAGGATGGATGGACTATATACCCCCTCGAAATTTTTTCGGGGGCATAATAAATAAATAAATATGCACCCAAAGGGCTTATTTGAACAAACTTGAAATCCATCCCAACAAGAATACAATATATTAAATATGGAGGAATTTGGAGCAGTAGTTCGGGAGATTTTTGAAATGTTTCCTCTACTGCTGTTAAAACCTGGGGGTCCAATAACACCCTCTAAATTTGAGTCTAAGGGCATGATTTTAAAAAACCTCCTGTGAATTTGCCTTATAATTTCAGCTTTTATTCAATTTGAAATATTTCTGATAAACAATTTAGAGCCTCGTGCACATAGGTTGTAGTTCAAAATTTCTCTAATGAGCAAAGTCAACTTTTCAAAACTTACACAACCTAAATCACATGCTTAAACATAGTTTGCAATGGTTATAAAGTATGTGGCAGATGAGTATTTTTTCGCAAAATGGTCTGTTTTGTGTACAATAAACTCAATGGCTATTAAAAATATTTTGTATGAAACAGTTACTGTGCACTCTTGCTGCTCATGAAATTTTTTTTACATCAAACAGTAAAAATAGAAAAAAAAAAATGCCGTCATCTGCTGACTTTTCGCGGTTTTCAATTATTTTTGCATTTACTTAATAAATACATAGAAAATGCTTTGTAAGTCATATTTTTTGATACCCCAATCCATTCCTGCGATAGTTATAAACATATTTGTGAAATTTGGATGCATGAGGATCGATATTTACGACGTAATCGTCATCTGAAGTGGGCAGTTGCGTTGTTTACAAATTTTGCAATGTCGGCCCAATTTTTTTTGAAATTTCAGGATACACCCTCCAGGTTTCAATGGAATTTCTGACAGGACCAATCAGGTTCCAGCTATGAACTGATGGCGGATATGTTTTCTACAGAAGGTGAACTTCAAAATGGAGAGTGCAACCTTTCGAGTTTTTGCTTTTTACCATTTTATTTATTGTTTAAAGTTTTTGAAAGAATTTTTTTCCCCAAAAAATCGACCTAACCAAAAGGGTTGCACTCGATTTTATAAAATTGGGAATGTAATCTACACAGTAACATGTGATTTTTGATCGAATATTTGGGCTTGACCTGTCGGGATTTTGATTGAAAAAAGGTGCCAAACGCCGTTTTTGCAAAAAATGAGTCGGGAAATTCCCAGAGTTTGAATAACGTCGTCATTGACAAGTCATTTAGTGTTTCACTTATTTTGTTTCCTTTTCTTTCTTATCGATGTTCTATCAACAAATCATTTAAAATATTGAACAAATAATGCTTTTTATTCAATAAAAGGTTCAAGAGACGTTACTATATTATTGAGAGTCGATGGTCAGTCTGAGTGTGTGTTATTTTTTTTAAAAATTATGCACTTTCAGAGATGATTGGCTGGAACTTTCACCTGGATATTCAACCCAAAGTTGTCCAAACCGTCTTTTGGCAAATGACACAGAATTTACCCCAGTGGAACTCACCTCAGTTTTGTTTTATTTATTTATTTATTTATTATTTATTTATTGGAGTTGAACATTTTCGACAGCCTGGTTCACCTCATGTCAGTTTTACGAGTGGAATTAGCTAGAGGACCACTGAGCAACGACAAGGAACTGTCAACATACTAACTGCAAACAAGCAGGGTTAGCATTAGTTGAAGACAGAAGCACCATCGACATGCAGTGTGCCTTAGTACACAGTGCCCTCACTTGAGCAAACGGCATGAAGTGCCTTACCCAAGGACACAATGCAACACCTGATGACCAGGGATTGAACCATGGGAACTGTGAACCTCTGAAGTTCAATGCTGTACTGACTTTTTTTTAATTTTGTTAATTTTTTTTTTCTGACATTTTTATTCATTTCCTGTTGTTCCTATATGACTATTTAATCTTAAAAAGTTAACAGAAAAAACTTACCTTGTGATCTGAATCCAAGAACATGTGAGAAATTAAATCCAACTAGAGAAACAGAATTTACTGCATCCAGTAAATTCAAGTCTGTGTGAAAAGGGTTAAAGTATCAGGAATAAACTCTACAGAAAGAGAATTTATGGAGGCTTATCTTCTGGTGTAAAATATTTTTTAACAAATCAGAAATGGGTTTTTCGTTAACAGTATTTACAGATATTCATACAGGAATCAGAACAATTTTTATAAGAAACCAGAAAAGGCATATATGTGATCAGCATTCAAAGGGTTCGATACACGAATCAGAAATGGACAATTTTGGCTCTGCCCACGAATTTGAGTGATGAAGTACATTCATAAACTTTAGAAATACATTAAGGTGTAAATGCATTTCCCAGTCTTTCTGAATGACATGCACTTGATGACCTCATTCAGGTGGACCATATATTGAATCTCCAGCAATGTTTAACTCAGTCGGTGTAGTCCCATGTCCACATCTACATTGAAGAATAAGCACAACCCACTTTGAAATAATAGCTCCACCAACTTCAGATCTGTCATCTGACATTCAGATCGAACGGGTGAAAAAAACACAGATGAGTGCAAACTGGTTATTGTTAACCAGCATGCCAAAATGCATAGAGATAGGATGGTCCGTATTTGAGTTGTCGCGCTGACAAAGGGTGCATAGACTCTATGTCGGAGATATTGTCATAAAAACCTTTAAAAAACCCCAAGAGCTCATTTGAAAGCCTGCTCTTAAAATAGCATCTAGTGACCTAAACAAGGCATACATAAAACTAGAACTTCTCTAATAAATTAATTTTAAACAGTCATAGCACTAACACAGTTAACAGAACATTCAACTATGTCAGTATTGCATCTTTTACTGGCATCCTGACAGTATTGTGATAGGTTTAAATAACAAATATCCAGTGTAGTTTTACAATTACATGTACACTGGAATTCTTCATTATCAAGTTGTTTGTTTTTATATTAACTTGGTTTGGGAATTAATTCTGTACCATGAGATTAAATAAATAGATCATGTTATCGTATGTGACAGTCACAGCTTTCTCCCCACTGCTTATTGTGAAATTCTTTCATGGAGAAAATATTCATACAGGAATCAGAACAATTTTTCTAAGAAACCCGAAAAGGCATATATGTGCTATATGTTCTCTCCGGGTACTCCGGCTTCCTCCACCCATAAAACTGTCACGGTCATGGTTAGCCATTGTGCAGAAATATGTGATCTTAAAACACCCATAAAAATAAAAAAAAAACCTTTACCCAACGAATCGGCCGCATCCGCCCGCGTAATATGCAAATTGAGAAGTTGAAAAAATATTAGTTCCAACGAGGGGTCCCATGATATGGTTTTGTTGAAACTGTTTGGAAAATTTGAAAAAAATGATATTTGAAATAATAAATTTTGCTATCGTCTCCATTGGGTAAAGGGTTAAATGGGGGCGCAGTGGCTGAGTTGGCAGAGGTGCAGGCTGCAAGTCGAGCGGTCCTCACTCTGTCCTTGGGCAAGACACTTCACCCCATTGCCCACGTGGGTGCATGGTGGCGATGTGTTCTAAAGCATACTGCACATCGATGGTGCACCTGTATTCAACCAATGCTAACCCTGCTTGTGTGGAGTTAGTATGTGGGAAATCTGATAGTTGCTCGCTGTTGCCCGGAGGTTCTCCCCAGGTACTCTGGCTTTCTCCGCCCGTAAAACTGTCCTGGTCATGGTAAACCACTGTGCAGAAATATGTGACATTAAACACCAATAAATAAATAATCCTTTAAAAAATGAGATCATTCCAATGAAGGGTCATAAGCTATGTTTTTCAAGCAAAAATGAAAAAGTAATTAAAACTGAATAGACATTTCTGTGTATAAAGCTGGCCGGTTTTTGCCGTTATGTTGGCTAAAGGGTTAAGAATCCCTTAGTTTGGAAAGCACACTGAAAAGGTGTCCCATTCCACATAGAATTAAATGTTTCAGAAAAGAGAGCGAAAAACATTCTGTAGCCATGAGTTATATTAAAGATATTTTTTTACTCACATCGAAGTATTAAGAGGGTTAAAATCTGACCATTCAAATATTCCATTTTATTACTTTGTAACTGTGATAGGTGTTTCGAGAAAGCCACACACCACTCCATCCCAAAACCTCTCAATTTTGAGTT
This sequence comes from Pictodentalium vernedei, assembly GCA_031216915.1. Lineage (NCBI taxonomy): Eukaryota > Metazoa > Mollusca > Scaphopoda > Dentaliida > Dentaliidae > Pictodentalium > Pictodentalium vernedei. Next base: position 216,565,809 of record CM062295.1, on the reverse strand, counting down.
ATGATTGAGAATAAATAGATTTAAAAAAAAAATGCTTTGAAAAGTGAAGGTTTCTCTCTCTCTTCAATGACTGAGACTGAAGTTTTGTAACATGCTACAACATAAATATACAGTGCTGTTCAATGTAACAAAGAATTCTATCTCAGCTTTCTCTCTGGAGATTTCTGTTTTAGATAATGGTTACTGCTTCAGATAACTCATTTCCCAGTAAATGTTGTAAACATATTTTTAACATCTTGAGCCTGAAGGCCCCACATGCCTCCAAATCATAGATGACCAAGTACCAATGGCAGGCACTCTATCAGTATACCAAAAACATTGAGATAGGATTGATTGTATTTGGGTTATCATGTTGACAAACAGTGCATAGAAGACATTCTATGAATGTTATTAATTTATTGGGGTTTAATGACACTTCAACAGCTAGGCCCGCCTCGTGTCGTACAGTTTTTATGGATGGAGGAAACCAGAGAACACAGAGAACCACCAAACAACAACAACAACAAGCAACTGTCTGGATCCCCAACATGCTAACTCCACACAAGCAGGGTTAGTGCAAGTGTATCATCGGCATGCAGTATGTCTTAGTACACAACATCACTATGCCATTATGTGGGCAATGGGGGTGAAGTGTTTTTGCCCAAAGACAAAAGACAGTTGCCGCAGATAGGATTCGAACTGAGAACCTCTCGGCTTGCAGCCTGCACCTCTAACTGCTTAGCCACCGTGCCCCTCTATGAATGTAATGGGAATACTTTAGAGACTTATTTTGGGGATAAAATAGTTTTAAAGAAATAAAAAATAGGTTTTCAATGACAGTATTTATAGATATTCATTAAAAAATCAGTTAATTTTTTCCAGGAAACCAGATAAGGTATACATCTTCACAGTATTCAAAGGGACCAATCAAGGGAATGCACAAGGAGGTTCAAAAATATGATTTCCAGCAATTCTGGTAATAGCCCTCGTGACTCCTGTTTGACCTTGGCCCAAATTTTGAATCTCCATCGAGTGTCGACTCGTTTGGTATTGGTCCCAAGTCCATACATCATACCATGCTTGAAATATGAGCATGACCCACTTTCACAAATTTTGGCCACACCAACTTTTTACGTAAAAATGGATGTATGGACTTCAGGAATGCCTTAGAGAGTCAAAAAATGTGATTTCCGGCAATTCTGAAAAAATGCACTCAATGACCACAAGTGACCTCCGTAACTTTGACCCACATTTTTGAACCTCCATCAAGTGTCAACTTATTTAGTGTTGGCTCCAGGTCCATGCATCACACCATGCTTGAGATATGAGCGTGACCCGCTTTCAAAAATTTTGGCCACGCCCACTTTTTTCATGAAAAAATGCACATCTGAATTTTTGGGGAAGCATTTGGAGGTCAAAAAAATGTGATTTCCAGCAATTATGAAAAATGCACTCATTGACCCCTGAGTGACCTCGGTGACCTTGACCCATATTTTGAATCTCCATCGAGTGTCGACTCATTTGGTGTTGGTCCCAGGTCGATACGTCATACCATGCTTGAGATATGAGCGTGACCCCCTTTCAAAAATTTTTGCCACGCCCACTTTTTTTTACGTCAAAATGCATATGTGTATGTCAGGAATGCTTTAGGGGGTAAAAAAATGTGATTTCTAGCAATTATGAAAAATGCACTTAATGACCCCTAGGTGACCACCGTGACCTTGACCCATATTTTGAGTCCCCATCGAGTGTCGACTCATTTGGTGTTGGTCCCAGGTCCATACATCATACCATGTTTGAGATATGAGCGTGACCCACTTTCAAAAATTTTGGTCACGCCCACTTTTTTATGTCAAAATGCATGTGTGTATGTCAGGAATGTTTTAGGGTGTCAAAAAATGTGATTTCTAGCAATTATGAAAAATGCACTTAATGACCCCCAGTGACCTCCGTGACCTTGACCCATATTTTGAATCTCCATCGAGTGTCGACTCATTTGGTGTTGGTCCCAGGTCCATACGTCATACCATGCTTGAGATATGAGCGTGACCCACTTTCAAAAATTTTGGCCATGCCCACTTTTTTTTACGTCAAAATGCATGTGTGTATGTCAGGAATGCTTTAGAGGGTCAAAAAATGTGATTTCTAGCAATTATGAAAAATGCACTTAATGACCCCTAGGTGACCTTTGTGACCTTGACCCATATTTTGAATCTCCATCGAGTGTCGACTCATTTGGTGTTGGTCCCAGGTCCATACGTCATACCATGCTTGAGATATGAGCGTGACCCACTTTCAAAAATTTTGGCCACGCCCACTTTTTTTACGTCAAAATGCATGTGTGTATGTCAGGAATGCTTTAGGGGGTCAAAAAATGTGATTTCTAGCAATTATGAAAAATGCACTTAATGACCCCTAGGTGACCTCCGTGACCTTGACCCATATTTTAAATCTCCATCGAGTGTCGACTCATTTGGTGTTGGTCCCAGGTCCATACGTCATACCATGCTTGAGATATGAGCGTGACCCACTTTCCAAAATTTTGGCCACGCCCACTTTTTTTACGTCAAAATGCATGTGTGTATGTCAGGAATACTTTAGGGGGTCAAAAAATGTGATTTCCCGCAATTCTGAAAAATGCACTCAATGACCCCTAGATGACCTCCGTGACCTTGACCTATATTTTGAACCTCCATTGAATGTCGACTCATTTGGTGTTGGTCCCAGGTCTGTAGATCATACCACGCCTGAGATATGGGCGTGACCCACTTTCAAAACACCCCTACAGACACCCCTGATACCCCAGGAATCTGAAAAACATAGGTGGCCGAGAACTTCTGGCTGTCTATCAGCATGCCAAAAATCAACGAGATAGGGCTATTCGTTTTCGAGTTATCTTGCGGACAAAAAAGTGATGAGAAGACAGAAGACAGAAGAAGAAGAAGAAGAAGAAGAAAAAAAAAAAAAAAAAAAGAAGAAAAAAAAAAAAAAAAAAAAGAAACCGTGCAAAAACAATAGTCTGTGTGTTTCACACAGACTAATTAAGTCCAGTTTTTAAGAATAAATTAATGAACACACCAAACACTATGAATCCCAAGACTGGGGAACAGGACAGTCAGTTTGGATGTATTTGTGGACATCCATGTCTCTAGCAGGGTCAGTTTATGTCAAACACAATATTACATTTTTTCAACTTCTAGATCAATGAGATATCCCCCCCCCTCCACACTCCCTTCCCAGATTTTATTTTTTCTAGCAAGCCAAATGTTTTTGTTGTTTGGAGATGAGATGGAGGTTGAGGGATGCTGCTAGAAGTTTGTCAAAATGCAAGTTTGTTTGGAGAAGAGATAGAGGTTGAGGGATGCAGCTAGAAGTTTGTCAATCTTCCATATTCTTTCCAAAAGAACTATGAAATGTTTCCACCATTGCCCCACCTCCCCCCCCCCCCCCCAACTCCATCAACACAAGTCCTGAGCAGTTCATATAACCCCCACTGTTTTTGCATTTTAATTCATGATGGGATCTCATTTTTGGCCAAAGTGTGTTGTCTATTCAAAATGAATATAGAGAAAAAAAACAAATGTATCACCATCTTGCTTTCAAATGTTTTCCAACTAGCTGCAATTTTTTTAATGACATTTGTTGCTATTTAGGATGAAGAGCGATGAAAGGTTATAAAAAGGTTGGTCAGAAATAGAAAATAAATTTTTGACATTTGACATAAATATAAAACAGTAAAAACAATAACCCGGTAATGGCGCCAAAACGAATAGACCTTTTTATCGATGCAGAATCGGAAATTCGATCGCAATTGTGCAGAGGGGGTTGATAATCTGCTCTGTGCGAATGCGACCGAGTTTGATGACCTTCTCTGCACGAATTGCGATCGAATTTCCGATTGCACCATTACCGGGTTATTGTTTTTACTGTTTTATATTTATACAAAAACATGGTCGATTTCGAAATCTCCGTTGATGCCTCACGAGTACTCAAATGACGACAATTAAAGAATAAAACATAGTTTGGATCAATAAACTCTGCACTATCGACTGCAGCCGGTAATATGGGCGAAAGCTTGATATATATTCCTAATTTCGAGTTTTGAGTTCCCATAAAAACTTGATGGGAACTTTTTCTATAGGATTGAATGGGAAGAATCTGAACATAGAGGGGTAGCCACTACGTTCGGATCGCTGAACTACATAATCCTGTATCGGAAAAGCTATTGCCGCAGCGAAATGCCAGGATGTTTCGCCAAGACTGTCAAATTGTTGTTTCAAAAACACCGTACACTAAGAACACATTTTATTCACTGAAATACTTGCTCTATTCCAGGGAATCCAAATCATATATCAGCGAAAATTTTATTTTAATATGAAAATCTCACGAATTAACGGACAGATTTTTTCAATTCCTATATTAAACCGCAGTACAGAGTTCTGGAAATGAAAAATATTGCATTTGTATCTGAATATTTTATTAAATGTAGGGTTTAGAAATTTCCTGACTGAACAATGTAATTGCTAATCAGGGACAGTCTCTGAAAGATTTTTTTCGCCAAACATTAATTGGTTATGTAATCCTTCTCACATGACTGCACTAAAACACAGCTTATCATATACCTGGTCATTTCTACACAAACGACGGGGTAATTAACAAGTGCGGTTTTGTATGCAATGTACACGTAATGCTAAGATGAGGGCGTTCTTGTTATCAATGTGCTTGAAATTAATTCGCATTCACAACAAACTTGTTGTCCATCATTTATGCTGTATTTTTGTTTAAATAAATAGTTGATTCCTATTGGGGGACAAATAATGAATTAGTCTACATTCATTTTTATTATGTTTGAAAACGAATCGATGTATTAATTGCATGAACACAGAATGTTTTTCATATGCGACTGGATATCAGTAATTCGGTTTCATCAAGAAACAAACCGCCTTTGAAGTCTGGATTTTCCCGTCGTCTTTAATTAGCCTCGCAAAGGGGGTTGTGGACCTGAGAAGACAATGTGTTCACCGGGTGTGACGAAAGGGGGTTTTAAATGGAGCGTACACGTAATGTTTGTGGTCATGTGACCTGCAGTCATAAACAGTATGTCCAGTCAAAGGGCATTGGCAGACAAAACATGTGTCAAATTTTGAGTGAATTAGTAAAGAACTTTTCCTGATATAGTATTTTTTCTGACATGCTCTGTTGAAAAATACCTTCAAATTATGGGGTTTTGGGGCCATTTTAGACTTGCCAGTTTAGTGATAAAGCACTGGAAGGCTGTTTACAAAGAAATACCATCTTTTCGGAACACAAAAAATTCCATAACTTCTGAACCGTAATGAATTTTTCAATTCTGTAAAAAGATATGAGTTTTGTTTTATCTCCTCTTTTATTCAGAAGTATTTCTAATACACAGGCAATCATCTGCAATTTTCACCAAAACTGCCTCGTGAAAAGCACTGGGTGACCAAAATTATTTTACTTGCACAGCAGAAAACATTACAAGGTCATCTGTCCACAACAAAATGTACTGGACAATACTTGTTCACATGTTGAGCTAAATTTTTCCTGTTCTTTAAAATCAAGGCTGGTTTTACAAACCTCTTCATTACAATTTTCGGATGCAATTTAAGTTGCTAACTTGGGGCGATTCTTCATCAACCAGTCATGGCCGAATCAATGAAGATTCCTTTGATGAATTATTGATGCACTGAATGGAGTCAGGAAATTAAAAGACTGAACAAATATGATTCTTTTGCACTGAAATTGTTTCCATGGTTTATTCATATGAATTTGGTCAGCAGTTTGTAACACTGTGACAAAAAACAACCTTTACTGATAACATTCAACCCTTTACCTAACAGTATTTTTAAAAAATAAATTAAATTTCACATTTTTCGAAAAAAATTCACAATTTTAAAAAAAAACAATACAAATATGAATATCATTAGAACCAGATTGACGAGCTGGTTCTAATGATATCCATATTTGTGAACCAGCATGACAAGCTAGTGTTAATGATATTAAAATTTTTTAGTAAATTTTGTTCCTTAACATACCTACCACAATTATTTACAATTGGCTGTAACATAAGTGCAAGCCCTACTTCGGAACTAACTCAAGCTTTTAGAATCTTTTCCAAACGAGTTGGAAAAGTACTAGAGTGCAAAAGCACGAAAAAGATAGAAAAAAGGGTCGAGCGAGACCAGCGCTCGAAATTACAGGTACTCTCTCTGCACACCTCTTGCGTTCACCGAGCGCATGTGCAACAACCGTGACGTCAATTCCGTATTTCCGCCAACGAGAAGTTTGTGATTTAGCGGGGAGGCAACGATATCAAAGATATCCCCAAGGAGGGTGGGCCTCCGGTAAACAATTGTGGTAGGTATGTTAAGAAACAAAATTTACTAAAAAATTTTAATTTCTTTTCAACCTACTCACAATTGTTTACAATTGGCTGAATAAACAATAGGAGGAGGTGAATCACATAACCAATACCAACGAAAGCAAGGATGGCAGAGAACAAAAACAAAAACCTGTAATGAAGATAGAGAGAAGGCACCTGAAAAGAACAAGGCTGAGCGAAGCGCAACCTCGACAAAACAATTTTAACGAGGGTACACAACAGCCTGAGCAGCAACGAGAGGGCCTAAAGAATAAAGGTCCTCAGATTGCTGTTGAAGGTGGCGGAGATAAAAGGAGGAGAAGGTAGAAGCCTTCCTCCAGTAAGCCGCATTCATAACAATCCGGAGCGAAACAGAATTGGAGAACGCCCAGGATGTAGAAATGGCACGAACCTCATGAGCATTAAGCCGGTTCGAAACAAGATCCGACGCAGACAAGCGAGAATAAGCCAGCTTGATTGCAAGACAGATCCACCTGGAAATAGAATGGGAAGAGATAGACTGCCTCTTAGGAATGAGAGACAGAAAGAATCTCTTCCGACCCCTCCTAATGAACTGAGTGCGAGTAATGTAAGTCTTGATCGCACGAACAGGACAAAGAAGAGGCCTCCGGCCATCTACAGCAGGGAGAGCCCAGATGGGAGGAGGTACCAAATCAGGAAGTTGATTCTTAGCCAGAAAAGAGCAATCAGTAGTGAAGGTGACACTGTTAGCCTCATTTCGGAAGAAGGCAGAATCAACAGATAGCGCATGAAGCTCACTGACTCGACGAGCAGAAGCAAACGCTAGAAGAAAAGCCGTCTTATAGGTGAGAAAACGCATGTCGGTCTCAGATAAAGGCTCGAATGGCACCCCCTCCAAACAGTGCAACACCCATGCCAAGTTCCACTTGGGTGTAAGATGCAAAACTTGAGGCCTCTTCAAAGAAAAGTGCCGAATAAGTTTGGAGAGAAAAAGATTACGACCGATGCACCGCTTTCTCACATAAGAGAAAGTATCAGACAGCATAGACCGATAGCCCTTAATCGTAATGGGCTGGAGGCCCTTGGAGTCAAAAAGAAAAACCAGAAAATCCGCAATTTGAGCGATTGACGGATCACGGTAATTCACATTGTGATCTGCACACCAGCGGCAGAAAACCTTCCACTTGGCGGCATAAGTCATGCCAGTGGAATATCGCCGTGATTCAGAAATGCACTCCACTGATCGTCTCGAAAAACCTCTACGTCGGATACTGGACCTGATAAAAGACAGGCGTGAAGGGACAGGCTCGCCAGGTTGTTGTGATACTTCCTGGGACGACCCTGTGAAAGAAGATCGCGACGTAGAGGTAGACGAATCGGTCGATCGGCCAATAGAGGCCGCAGCAGATTGATCCACACCCTCTGTGGAGACAGGGGTGTGATCAGAATGATCCTGCAACTGCAAGCACGAATCTTCGCTAATACTTGAGGAAGAATCGGTGCAGGAGGAAAGGCATAGCCGATCCAACCCGTCCAGTCCAGAGACAGAGTGTCTACTGCAAATGCCAGAGGATCTGGACAAGGGGAGACAAAGGTCTCTACCTGATGATTCCAGCGAGTAGCGAGAAGGTCGACCTGAGGACGGCCCCACTGCTCGCAAATCGCCTGAAACACCGACCGATGTAGCATCCATTCGGTTGGAAGGACACTGTCGTGTCGGGACTGGGAGTCTGCTAGGACATTGAGATGCCCGGGAATGTGTTGAATGGACATCCGAGAGTTCACATCCCGCGCCAACAGAAGAAGATCCCGAGACAGCCGATACATGGGAATCGAATGTGTGCCTCCTTGATTCCGTATGTAGGCCACTACTGTCGAATTGTCCGAAAGAAGTAGGACAACATGGTCTGACAGATGAGGGATCCAAAGCCGAAAACTCAACAGAAGAGCAAGGAGCTCCTTCTGGTTGATATGAAGGCCCACTTGCTCGCTGTCCCACTCTCCGTGAGTAGACAGACCGAGAGGATCCAACGTCGCACCCCAGCCCCGATCGCTGGCATCCGCAGTAAGGATGCGATCGGCCAAAGGAAGATCCAACGGAACACCCTGTGTCAGCCAGGGAATATCTGCCCAAGGGCGGAAGTGACAAAGCAGAGACCGAGGAATAGTGAGTTCCAGGTCCAGCGGATCTACATTCGGACGCCAATGATCCAACAGGAAGTGTTGGAGAGGTCGGACAAACAAGCGACCGAGCGGAATGAGATCCGTCACCGAACCGCAAAGGCCCAGCATCCGAAGGAAAGTCCTGGCCGAGACCGAGGAAGATTGAAGCAGGTCCCGAGTCAAGGCGGAAAGAATCGTCGCCTGAGTCTGGAGGACCGACACTACATTGGGAAGAGTGTCGAAATCCATCCCCAAATTACGGAATCGCTGAGAAGGAAGAAGATCCGACTTCTCGCGATTGACTCTGAAACCCAGCGACGCTAGCAGGCAAAGAAACTGCCGGACATCGAACTCCAGAACAGCAGCATCGTGGTGCCGTTGGAGGATGTCGTCTAGGTAGGCTGACGAAGTCACTGCCGACTGAGTGCGGTGGAAAGCAAGCACATGTGACATCAGTCAGGTGAAAGCCCAAGGAGCCAGGTTCAAACCGAACGGGAGAGCTCTGAATTGAAAAACTCGATCCCGAAACGAGAACCGAAGGTATTTCCGTGACGCCAGATGAATGGGTACATGGAAGTAGGCATCCTTCAGGTCGATAGTTGGCCGCAAAATCGCCCTGATGAACTGAACGTCGAACCGACCGGAAAGTCTCCATACTGAAACGAGGAGCTATTATGTACTCGTTCAGGGTACTCAGATCGATGACAGGACGATATTGGCCGTTTTTCTTCGGCACCAAGAAAAGTCTCGAGTAAAACCCCGGTGAAAGGGTGTTCCTGACCACCTCGATCACCCCTTTGGTGAGGAGATTGTCGATCTCCTGCACCAGAAGGTCCCGACGCAGAGAATCGGAAGGGACCTGAGTCGGAAGGGACACCCGAGATAAACTGGGGTGCCGATGGAAGGACAGTCGCAGACCGGATTGAATGACGTCGAGGACCCAAGAGTCCGACGTTATCTCTGTCCAACGGTCATAAAACAGCGACAGCCTTCCCCCGACTGGAGGCGAATCGAGATGAGAACCTTCACTTGCGGCCTCGACGAGGCCCCCGAGAGGAGAAACCACCTCAGGAAGTGACAGAGTCCTGAGACTTTCCAGCCTGAGGCTGCCAGCGAGCCTGGCCACGTCGGCGCTTCTTATGAGCAGAAGGAGCAGACGGAGCCGAAGGCGTAGCCGACGTCGCCGACGAGGCAGACGCAGCAGCACGCTTGGCGGGCCTGGAACGACCCCCACCCGCAGCAGCAGGTTGGTCAAGCTGTCTCAGCAAAAGCTGGTCCTTCGAATGACGAAGAACTTCGCCACGAACAGCTTCCACGGAACCATGGAACAACTGAGGTCCCACCAAAGAGGCAGACCTCAGAACAGCACGTTGCTCAGAAGGAAGGGATGGTAAAGAATCCAACGCCGCATCCCGGCATGCCAGCTCCAAATTAGCCATGTTACAGGCGTGAGCATGTGTCAAGTTCATAAGAGCCTGTGACAAAACGCGAAAAGGTGCCTGAGCGTCATCAAACTCCCCTGGTGGAAAATATTCAGCCAGAGCAGCGACGACATGGTCCGCGAGAGATAACATACCCAGCATCTCTCGGGACAGGCCCACCATAGACTCAACTACCGACATCGGGAGAACTGCCGACTTAGGCTTAGTCAACCCGAGGGAAGAAGAATCCTCATCCACAGTAGTCATCCCTTGGAAGACTGGTGGAGAGACGGAATCGTACACACAAAACCGCGAAGGAGGCAGAAAGGCATCAGCTCTAGAAAAGAAGGAACCCTTGAGGGCCTTAGAACGCATTTTGGTGTCTAAGCCCTGGAAGGACTCAACAACCTGAGCCGATTGCAGAGGACACAAAGCCCCGGAGCTAGAAGGCTCAACAGGGTTACGGCGCTCCACACTGGACCGCGGCCGGACTTTCACAGAAGGCTGGTCGGAAGGTTGAACGTCCGGCAATAAGCCAAAGACGAAATCCAAAGCCTGCCCCAAGACTGACGAGGGGGGCCCATCACCTTCAAGATACTCGTCATCCTCCGTAGCAGAGGAGACGTAGCCCAACTCGGGCTGACCAGCAGAAACCTCCTGTCAATACTGTGCAGTATCCAAGGGGCCAGGCGAGACATCTCGGCGACTGACCAAAGGAGGTTGTGCCTCAGGAGGCACAGGGAGGCCAACTTGAGGGTTGCCAGAAAGCAACCGGGTGAGCGCCAAAACGGCCTGGCGCAGGTCACCCTGAGAATCCGTCGCAGCAGAATCGCCTGACGGAGTGTCCTCCCAATGGACCCTTCTGGTAGAAGAACCCAAATCCTCAGAAGAGACCGACGTCAAACGTCGATCGGCAGACAGAATAGGGACACGTTAAGAAGACACCGGAGGATAGTCCCGATTGTGACGCCCAGGGGCCATGACTGACCTCTGTGAAACAGAAGGTCCTGCCTGCAAATCCTCTAAAGAGACCGACGGTGCACGTTGATTGGTAGCTGGACCTAGGACACGGTGAGAAGACACCGGAGGATTGTCCCAAAAATGTCAGGAACCTGTCATTGGCCTCTGCGCAGCAGACGGCCCCAACTGCCTATCCTCTGAGACCGACGGCAAGCATCGATCGACACCAAGACTCGGAACACAGTGAGGAATCACCGGAGGAAGGTTCCGAGAGTGACAGCTAACAGAGGCTGCCACTGACCGCTGCCGAACAGCAGGCCCTGGATGCCAACGTCCCAACACCATCCCGCTAGGCGGCACACTAGCAGGGGAAGGTGGAACGATAAACGATTCACTTGAGGGACGAGGAATCGCTGCCGAAGCAACCGGCCGGCTCAACCGACTAGGAGCAAACCTAGCCAGATGAGACAGAGCAGACAGCAAACCCGCACAGCCCCGCCGCGAGGCTGGGGGTGGCTGAGAACACACAGACACACCAGTAGATACAGCCTCGGTCCCCCGAGACTGTAGACCATCCCCAGAGGAGATGGAAGAGCCACCATCAGACAGAATAGGATCTGGAGTAGCAACTTCCTCAACAACGGTCGACGGCGTAGGAGGCAGATCGGAGAGGGTCACCGAGCTGACCTCGGAAAAGCTCTCAACGAAAACAGATGCCTCAATAGTGACATCAGAAGACAAAGAGACCACGGTCTCCTCGTCAGGTATCACTGAACTAAAACCGCCAACAGTTGCAGAGGAACTCGCCACAGAAGGCAGATCCGAATCCTGTGTGACAGAGTCACCACGTGCACCTGCAGAAATGTCTGCTACGGCATGGCTACTCTTACCCCGAGAACGAGGGGTTCTAGCTCTGGAAAGAACCACCTTGTTCACAGAAGCCCAGAATTTAGAGGACCAAACCCCACAAATACCACATGATTGGGCCTGAGTGCAATTGTTGCAAGTGACACATGTGGCATGAGAGTCGTCCACATGCTTCACCTGCAAGCAAGAGGTGCAAGGAATAGTCTTAGGCATTATATCAAAATAATCAAGCTTCCCGCCGACGGAAAACAGCACGAAGGTCGTGTTCACACGTGGGGGAAAGACAAGATAAAGTGTGAAGAGACAAGCAATAGAAATGCAAATTAACATTAATTAATAATAACTTGGTAGCTTGATAAAAGGATACAATCCACTAGCACACTAAATATGTAGAATAAGTTGTTCACGAAGAATAAACAGCATAATTTAGCACGAGTCACAAAAATTTCCGACCATGTACAATGGCGGAAAATAAAGGAATTGACGTCACGGTTGTTGCGTATGCGCTCGGTAAATGCAAGAGGTGTGCAGAGAGAGTACCTGTAATTTTGAGCGCTGGTCTCACTCGACCCTTTTTTCGATCTTTTTCGTGCTTTTGCACTCTAGTACTTTTCCAACTCGTTTGGAAAAGATTCTAAAAGCTTGAGTTAGTTCTGAAGTAGGGCTTGCGCTTATGTTACAGCCAATTGTAAACAACTGTGAGTAGGTTGAAAAGAAATCCATATTTGTAGAGAAACTTCCGAGATATTTTAGGCTGTGGTAGGCTTATTCTGATTACTTTTCTGACCGTTTTTGGTCACTATTTTAGGTAAAGGGTTAACCCTTTCCTGTGTAGTTTTCAAAATTCTGCGTTTTGATGTTGAACAAAACCCACCAGAAGTTTAGCACTAAAATCTTCTATAGCACAATTTAAAATCTACAAATCTGTCAAACAAGATACAATTGGTTAAATTCTTTGTTAAACATGGGTGGATAGCATCTTCAAAGATAATTTACTGACACCAGGGGCACAGCCAGTTGCATTAACCTTATATAATGCACATTCCTACACCTTACAGAAAAACATTTTTTTATAGATCTTTTCATTGTGTTTCATCTTCATTTTTTAGTTTAAACAATATTTATTTGAAATGAATATGTTACATGGTTACATCATATGGAACAAACACTTGAAAAAATAAAAATGCTTCAATTTAATTGTGTACAATGTAACAAGTACAACAGACAAAGACACAGATTATAGGGATAGGATTTCGACAGTAAGCTAGGAGCTTTTGATAATCGTTTCCATTATAAATGATGAAATTATACTAATTGGAGCAAGGGTCAATACTAAGTATTGTAATAGAAGGTTTAAACTAAAATATGGACATGATATATAAAAAATATTAATTATATAATATAGATAGGCAGTCAGACATAGGTCACAATTAAAGCTTGACGTGAGATGGGGAGACTTTGTGAAAATAACTGTTTCTCTGTACTTACAGTTTGGCACAATGGTATATGTAGCACTAGGTGGAAGTAGGCAAATGAATGTGTGTGGGAGGAGGGTCATACATCCCAGAGAAGAATTGAATGAGAGAGGAAAAGGTAAAAAGTAAGGCAGGGAATTCGTTTTTTCCTCTTGACAAGTAAATATTCACTAGTCTCTTATTGAAAAAATATACTGTCCTTCTGTATGCTGAATGGATTGATTGAGGACGTTTTCATTAATGTACCAGTATGAAAACATTTTGAGGAAGGGGTCATACCCAGCTCCAGATCCCCCATACCCTGGTCTGCTACATGCCATTGATACATCAGTACTGCAGGGGTCTGGAAATGTATAATATATATATATAACAAGCTATTAATTGAAAATGGAATATGTTTTCATTGTTGGAATTCCCTAAAAAAACCAAATGAGGTGCCTTAAGCTGAGTTTGTCTAGTACTTCTGGTTTTGTCCATTACATTTGGTAAAGTGTTGATTTAGATGAAATTCAGACTAAGGCTGTACAGTGCACAGGATTAGTTACTGAGTTAAAAAATGATTTTCTTTATAACCAGAAAGTGTGACTAACCCTGTGCATTTTCTGGTTATAAAAAATTGGTAAATGTCATATCAAACACTACATGAAATTATGCACTAACTAAAGCTGTAAAAATACACAGGGTTAGTTGGTTACATGTTGTTACATGAGTGCAGGATTTCAGGAACTAATCGATATACATATACATGACTGAAGAAATATTTTTGGGGTGAATTCCAAAAATGATAACATATTCTATTTTCAATTAATAGCATGTTATATTATATATATATATATATATATATATATATATAACAAGAGCACTGCCTAGCGGGGCAACATACGCCCATCAAAACTGGAACATGCACAAGTTTCTCTGGGGTAAAGTTTGAAATTTTTGTTGACTCGACTATGTCTGCCCCCCCCCCCCCCCTCCAATCATTGCCCATTCCCCTGCCCTGTCTGGGTAAAGGGTAATTCACCTGTTTTCACATTTTCATATTAATTGATCTGAGGTCTTCACAAATAAAAACAAGGCTGCTGTAGAAGATTCTCCTCACATTTACAATGGTAGCATCCATTCAATGACAGGTTAACTTCATTGACAATGATTGACGATAGGTGGCGCCAAGGAAAAGGATATTTTGAGGATCATAATAGCTATAAACAGCGAGAATTCTCGTCGTTTAAAAAAGATAAAATGGTGTTATCTGCTCCTGTCACATGCACAACAACAATTGATGATCAACATGGGTACAAAGTTTGAACAATAAAGCAAGTGAAATGTTGGAGTAGGCGACACAATAGTGTGATGTTGCAAGTACTAAAAAGGGGCATAACTCTGGAAATACAAAACAGAGTTACCTGCTCTTGTCACATGCACAACGGCAATTGGTGATCAACATGTGTGCAAAGTTTGAACAATATAGCATGTAAAATGTCGAAGGAGAAGGTAACACAATACTGTAATGTTTTAAGTACAAAAAGGGGCATAACTCTGGAAATACAAAACAGAGTTACCTGCTCTTGTCACATGCACAATGGCAATTGATGATCAACATGTGTGCAAAGTTTGAACAATATAGCATGTAAAATGTTGAAGGAGAAGGCAACACAATACTGTAATGTTTTAAGTACTAAAAGGGGCATAACTCTGGAATACAAAATGGAGTTACCTGCTCTTGTCATATGCACAACGGCAACTGGTGATCACCATGTGTGCAATGTTTGAACAATTCTGCATGTAAAATGTTGAAGGAGAAGGCGGCACAATACTGCAATGTTTTAAGTACTAAAAGGGGGCATAACTCTGAAAATACAAAACAGAGTTATCTGCTCTTGTCACATGCACAACGGCAATTACTGATCAACAAGTGTGCAAAGTTTGACCAATGTAGCATGTAAAATGTTGAAGGAGTAGGCGACACAATAGTGTAATGTTTCAAGTATTAAAAGGGGCATAACTCTGGAAATACAAAACAAGAGTTACCTGCTCTTGTCACATGCACAACAGCAATTGGTGATCAACAGGTGTGCAAAGTTTAAACAGTATAGCATGTAAAATGTTGAAGGAGAAGGCGACACAATACTGTAATGTTTTAAGTACTAAAAGGGGCATAACTCTGGAAATACAAAATGGAGTTATCTGCCCTTGTCACATGCACAACGGCAATTGGTGATCACCATGTGTGCACAGTTTGAACAATATAGCATGTAAAATGTTGAAGGAGTAGGCGACACAATACTGTAATGTTTTAAGTACTAAAAGGGGACATAACTCTGTAAATACAAAAGAGAGTTACTTGCTCTTGTCACATGTGCAATGGCATTTGGTGATCAATATGTGTGCAAAGTTTGAACAATATAGCATGTAAAATGTTGAAGGAGAAGGCGTCACAATACTGTAATGTTTAAGTACAAAAAGGGGCATAACTTTGGAAATACAAAATGGAGGTATCTGCTCTTGTCACATGCACAATGGCAATTACTGATCAACATGTGTGCAAAGTTTGAACAATGTAGCATGTAAACTTTTGGAGGAGTAGGCGACACAAAAATTGTTTACGGATAGGCAGATAGACAGACAGAGAGACAGACAGAGAGACAGACAGAGAGACAGACATACAATGCCATAACATAATACATCCATCAAATAAAAATAAAAGGATCACAACTCTTGAAATTAGGAAACACACCCCAGTCAGAATCAAATGTATATTTTATCTCTTTTGGGAATGTAAGCAAGGGTTTGTCATTGATTTTTTATGCAAAAAATGACCAATTGGCTGAACAAACTTAAACATTTCCCAGAATCTCCTTGCATATCTCAGGGACAGTTGAAGCTCTTTCACCAAAAATTAGTATTGTTTGATAGCCAAGTGAATATTAAATAAAGTTTGAATACATTTAAAATCCTATTTGTTATGAAAGAGAAAAAATATACATTTGATTTCAACTGGGATGTGTTTCCTAATTTTGAGAGTAGTGGCCCTTTCTTTTTTATATACATTATATTTATTATACATTTCCAGACCCATGTAATCATTACCAGTTAGGTTACACCTCACTTTGTATACTAAAGTGTTAGGAGTTAACACTCATTTTTTAATTCCAAAATGTAGTCCATGAGCTCCATTAACTGCTACAGTGCTGGAAGCCCATATTTGGGCTTTATTCTGAAGTGGAGGTACCACTGCTTGTGGGCTAATATTCAGTGCATGTATTTTGTATTATCTTTGAAGTGATATTATTTAGTCTGTATGGTTTGCCTTGTTACAATTTATGGGAGATTGCACTCTCCCATAAATTGTAACAAGGCAAAGACATGTGTACAAGATTTGATGGCCAAAAATAATTTAGAACTATACCAGTTAAGAATGAGTTAAAATTTTAGAGGGATGCAGGATCTTTATGCGTAGAAACTCTACACTTACTTCTTACATCTCCAGCTTGGGTAACAATGAAAGATAATCTCTCTACAATCTATCCTTCTCTCTATTACACTACCAGAGAATCATGGGGTGTGTTTTGTATCACAACATGCTATACATGATTGGTCAGCCTGAGCACAATATCAGAACACTGATTGGCAATTTGCAATGCAACATCGATCACCTGCATATTTGAGTTTTAGCAAGAAAAATGCATGCAAACACCCATGTTGAGAAAGACAAAAATGACTATATGTGGAGGTGTAGGTCATACATTTTTGTTAGTCATATTCTGGATACTCAGGGGATTTTCTTGAACTATTTTAAGCTACCTTGATAACATCATGACTTTTTGTCAGATGCTGAGAAACCTGGAGTCATCTACTCTTGGAAAATCCATGAGTTAGGCTGTTCTTTGTGCACTAATAATAAACAATGTCAGCATGTGTACAAGAAACAGGGTTTTAGTCAGTCAACAGACCAGATAAAAAAACAAACAGTAGTGAAGGAAGGTTGCCTGATCAATGATTGGTGAAATCTGCATCCATTGCACAACCTATACAAGTACTTTAGTAACCACACTCTATTCTTCCTTTACTTTTGTCAGGAGAATGCGGCTCAGTGTCAGAGGCATAAATCCTGGAGTAGGGAGTATCATACTCCTCATAAATTCTTTGTCTTGTGAGGCAGGAGAAAAGAAGGGAACTTCCTGGATAAGAGACATGTTCAAAGGCCTCTGCGTAGGCATAAAACTATCACAGGTGGTTGCTAGTTTGGTAATGTGCAAGATGGACTCGCCCTAGAAATTAGTCATGGCAGTCAACAATGCTGTGGTAAAAGCCATATAGTCTGCCAAGCTTATATCACGACATTGCAGACTGTTGTGGCCACTTACAGAGATTATGGATTTCCAGCCTGTCAAGCTCACAGAGTGGCACAGATATATGTGAAGAATCCCCCTCCCCTGCCTTATATTTGAAGATAGTTACAGGTGTGCTTAGTGTCTATGATACTCATCAACACTATTCATTCACATAGCTAGCATGAGGGTAACATGGCAGATTGTTACAATACAAAAGGTTTGTCTTTGAAGGATGGCAGCACAGAAGGCTATGACCTGACCACAGCACATATAAAGTCAAATTTCGGGTATCGTGCAAATTACAGTTTAAAATGACTTTCTGCAGCAAATATACACTGTTACCAAGTATAACAAAATGTACCATTATCCTTGCAACAGCAATCTAGCAAAAATGAGGCAATAATCTGGCATTTCAAAAGATGATGAGGAACAAACATGAAATGGTGTATTCTCTTGGCAATAAAGGAGGTACCCATTTGTATAGCAAATAAAGAAAATGCATTATTATTTCAGGCAAGAAACAAAATGAGGCGAGTAACATTTTTCTATTAAAAAAATTCTGTTTCTATCACTGTTTCTATGGTGAATTTTTATGATCTCTTACACTTCCAATCAGAGTTTCTGTTGCTTCGCTGTAGCCTGGTTTTGTCAGTTGGGAGGGGAGAAGGTAGCTACTCAAGAGAAAAGTCTTGTTCTGGGTCATGATTCGATCATAATTATTTTTCTACTTTCCTCCAAGGGGTTCTTTAACCCTGTTTGGGAAAGGTTCTGGGTCCATGCAATTGGGAAAATTCCTGTCATGAAGGCTCCAATTGGGAATTTGTTTGGAAGAAGAAACACACAAAGAATAAGAAATGTTGCCTTCATATTGAACTGAGAACATTAACCCTTTACCTAACCTGAAAAGCAGACAACACTTGCAAAAATAATTCTTGAATAACTAATTTTTTTCATTTTTTGTCTCAAAAACATAGGTTATGGCCCCTCGTTGGAACGAGCTCGACGAGCTCGTTCCAACGAGGGGTCATAACCTATGTTTTTGAGACAAAAAATGAAAAAAATAATGAAAATTAATTGGCGATTTTTGAGAATAGTGCTGGCCGGTTTTGGCCGTTACGTTAGGTAAAGGGTTAATACAGAAGCTACTACATGTATAGTACATGTCAGTTTTATAACAAAGAGTAACATGAAATAATGATCAGTCTTTGTAATCTCTATTATAAATTGTTGTATTTGCTACACTTGGACAGTCTACATTCTGTGGCTAAGCAGTTGTGTCTTGGCAATACTTGGCCTAGAAACAACTGACAAGGTTCTTGGGATGTAACTTGCAAATGTATCTAAAAAACTGTCAGGTGAGTCAAATGTTTTGTTGCAGTAAAAAGTGATTAAAGTCAAGATAATGCCTTCAAGAGTTAAAATAAGAATTAAATTTTTATTTAAATGAGGAGTGAGATTGGCAAATTTTTGGTTTGAATTGGGAAAAATCATGCCAAAATGCCATTGGGAAAGGGCCCCATATTCAGACCCTGTAGACACCCAAAATGATCCCTGTCTCCCCACGGCACTGCAAAGTCTCCCCTGTTGGAAAACATTTGTTTGAGAACATTGATTCTGAGAGCTTATTTTTATTTGTTTTTCTTGATCCTTGTTTTGCAATATTTTATTTATGAAATCACAACCAATGCATCACTTCCTGGGGTTCCAAGGGTGGTTACATTTTATAAATATAACAAGAAGGGCAATGCAAAGCATGTGCCAATGCCTCCAACCTACCAAAAATTTGTTGAAAGAGTGAAAAAGGATTCCCCCATGATGCTCTATTACAACACCAAATATCATTCAAATAGCAGTAGTAAGGCCCAACAAAGTAGATTTTCTGTTTCTCAGGCCATTTTTTTGTAAAAGTGGGGTGGTGTATTTTGTCCCTTGAATGCAAGAATGCTTTGCAGTGCTAAAGCATTGCAAAGCCTTGTTGCACTCAAGGGACAAATTTATCAATTTTATTAACTTGGATAAAAATTTCCGACATAAACCATTTAATTTTTATTTTTTTATGTCTGCATTGGTTATAAAAAGAGAGCATGCGGCAGCCAAAAGGATCTTGTGGGAAGGCCTGAGAAACAGATTTTTAACTTTTTTTAGGCCTAATAGCAGCAGTGGCTGAGGTACAAGGGAAAATGTTGGCATGAACGGACAGACAAATGGACAGACGAATAGACAGATGGAGGTCTCCTCTTGATACCCCTTCGACTTTTCAAGTCGGGGGCATAATAAGACAAATCTATAAAGGAAGCTTCTAGTGTAACCCCAGTGAAAAAGCTGTTCTGCTTTGAAAAAGGTAATTTTTCTTTCACTGAGCCTTGTCTTAGTGGTGCCATATACTTTTAATCAACTTTTATCTTGACTTTCCTTTAGCTCCTGATATGCTGTCATAAATAGTGGAGACAACTTAACTGTATAATCCTGTTAATTGAATATAACTTCCAAGCACAAAACATTTACCATACCTTCCATACAAATCTGACATGTAAATTGCATACAGGTTATATAGAGTAAACTCCTGTTTACTGGTTGAGTGCTAAATTATTTTTTGTCATCAAAAATTGTTCATTTGTTTTTGCCTTGTCACAATTAATGGGAAAGTGCCTACAGGCACTCTCCCATTAATTGTAATTAATTGTAATAAGGCAAAACCAAGCAGACTGAATAAATACACTTCAAGGATCCACAGAATAAAAAGCCTTTAAGTAGCCTTTATTTAGAATAAAGCCCAAATATAGGCTTCCAGCACTCTACCAGTTAACTGAATTAAAAATTTTGTGACAGACCAAGAAATTACCCTGACAATCACCAAATTCTACTTGCTTATAGTCTATTTGGCCTCAGTACATCCATTGCAGCATTTACTCTACTATATCTTGTTCGACAAAGCTTCACTAGCTCTGTCAAACAAGGTATAATAAATAAATACTCATATCTCTAGGATAGAGGAAAGTGACTCCTTCCTGTTAATTGAATACTCATGTTAATGGCCTAGTTTTTGCTGGCAAAATGGATATTCAATAAACAGGGTTCCACTGTAACTGTTTTGTGATCACAGTACTGTATATGGTGACTATGAGAGTAAAGTTTTACCATTCCAATCCACGGTCAAAAAGGTTACAGATGCATCAAAAAACAGTTATTAAATTGCTTGTGATGAAAAATCATTACTGACAATCCCCTTTAAAATCAGGCATATTGATATCTCAATTGTGGATAATTTTAGGTAATCAGACAGTGATATGAATTGCCAGGTTTTGTGTCTCCAGAGAAATGAATCCCAGTCGTTTTGTGACAAAATAATAATTGGATTTATTAGTGTGTGTTCATTTTATGAAATGATACAGAACTAAACTCAAAGCTTTAACTTGCCTCTTCATCCTTTCTCCTGGCTGTTGGCATATTTTCTGAAAGCTTCACTTTTAGGGAGCCTGTGCAGTTTTTCAGTACACCATACCTTGCATGGGTTGTAGAGTGCCCGTTGGTTTGATATCCACAGTGTTACCCAAGATTTAATCCTCTAACTAAATCACCATTTAAATTTTATTATAATTTGTTTACGGAACTGGTAGGGAGCTAAACTATTTTTCAAAGGTGATTTGTAACATATGAGTATTGTTTTCAAAAATTCTATTGCTACCTGCAAAGAGAGCCTTAATTTGGCTAGATTTTGTTCATGATTAACTGATTTGTTACAAATTATTGGAGAGTGTCTGATGAGAAGACCTGGAGCAGCACATTTTTTCTGCAGGACTTCGATCAGTAAGTCCCCAAAACCCTTCAGATTCTTAACTGAATTTGTTTACCACAGTAAATAAACACCAAAATTCTCCAAGGGAATACCACAAAACAAGTATAAAGTTCATTTTAATAAATTGTTTGCACTTACATTGTTCTGCATGTAATAATACGGCCCTGCGAATATTTGATATTCAAAAAACAATTTGATTTGAAAGTATATAATCGAGTCTAAATTCAATGAACCAACTATGAAATTTTTGAATTTGGTATAATGAAAGCAATGCTTAAAAGGCCCATGACAGAGTATGACTGCTATCTGTTGCAGTACTGGTGACAAAATCCCGTTGAAATGAGATAAAAATGCTCTGTCTCACATAAAGGTAAATGCCTTTGTAGTTTGGGACATCATCATATACAGTGGAGCCCACTTAACTGGATATCTCTGAACTGAATAACCCTGTTAATTTAATATAATTTCCCAACACAAAACAATTTACCATACCTCCAGTACAAATTTTACGTATTAATTGAATATAGGTTATAGAGGAAACTCCTGTTAACTGAATAAAAAATCTTGTAGCCTGTCATGAAATTACCCTGACTCTCCCCAGTTTTCCTTTATTTATAGGCCTATTTGGCCTCAGTACATACAATACAGGCATTTAATCTATCATATCTTGTTTTACAGAGCTCTTAGAGCTCTGTCAATCCAGATATAATAGAATAAATGCTAAATTTATCTCTAGAATACAGGAAAGTGACACAATCCCTGTTAATTGAATATTACTGTTAAATGAATAATTTTCACAGGGAAAGTGGCTATCCAATTAACAAGGTTCCACAAATCAATGAACCAACTATGATATTTTTGAATATGGTACAGTTAAAACTAGAAGTCCTGTCACGAACTGTGTGCTTATCAAGGCTTAATTGCACATAGGAATTGCGAGCAATTGCCATATCGATTGGCATCCAAAGCACAGCAGGTTCTCCTGGTTACTCATAGCAAACCCAGGCAATGTTTCTGCCAATGGACCTCTGGGTTACCCAGAGGTCCATTGGCTGAAACATTGCTTGTGCACAGGCCATATGTACACAATTTGATAGCCTTACTATGGTCATAACGAGTAGATTAATGTGCAGATCGACGTGCTATATGTGCACATTTCATGACAGGACTTCATGGCAGGACTTCTAGTTTTAACTGTACAATGAAAGCAATGCTTAAAAGGCCCATGACAGAGTATGACTACCTGTTGTAGTGTACTGGCAACACAATACCGTTGAAATGAGATAAAAATGCTCTGCCTCACATCAAGGTAAATGACTTTGTAGTTTGGGACATCATCATATGCCTCTATATTGCTGTTGTAAATGGCAGCAAATAAATAAGTAAATCAAGCACTAAGTTTTCCAGGCTCGAAGTGGGAACAAGCATTAATTTCCGGAATCAGTTCCCTGACTTCACTAATGGTGAGAGCAATTACAGTTGAATCCAGTCATCCTATCTAAACTTGGGCATTACTGCAGAGGTGATCACTCATGGGTATATAATTATAGTTTGGTCTGGAACAAAATTCAGAAAACAATTTATATTTGCCACTCAGATGACAAGAGTGTATTTCCAAGCCTTTTTGCAGGAAGCTGGGACACATTTTTCTGTTCTGACCAATGCATATTTGAGCAATCCATTTTGTCTAGACATGAGAAACGAACATGCATTTTGTCAGATGTGCACTCTCACATTAGATGACATGGATGTGTTTTAAAATTTCACCTTGCAGTACAGGTGAGAGCATCAGTGTTTTGGCTCTTGTAGGGAATGAACATGTGATGACATTTTCAATGACCATCTACAAAATCACTGTCTTGGGTAAACAAATGTCCTTTGTTTGGAAGGAGGGTCCTAATCTCAAATAAATTCATGGTCAATGAAATTACAAGTGGCAAAGAAGGAATGTTGAGGAAATTAAATTAATGTAGTTCTTTTGCACCATGATTTTACTGAAACTGATAAATGCAAATCTCGCTCGGTTACTGTGACTACTCCTTTAGTGCAGAGTAAACAACATAATTTATTGGTAGAGTTCTGGAAGCTCATATTTGGACTTTAGTTTAAAATTCAGATGCAACAACCTAAAGGCTTCATTTTTTGTGGATGTGCTTCTAATTAACTTTGAAGTGAAATTATTAAATCTGTGTGGAGTTGCCTCAACACATTCCATGGGATCGTGCCTCTAGGCACTCTCCCATAAAATGCAACAATGCAAAGACAAGTGACCAAATTTGGATGACAAAAATTAATTCAGCACTCTTACCAGTTAAGGTGACAGTAACATGACCAAAAATGAATGAAAATTTTGTTTGTATTAAATATACATATATGGACACTTATAATTCATTTATTAATTCAATAGGGTTTAATGACACTTTCAACAGCCAGGGTCACCTCGTGTTGCAAAGTTTTATGGGTGGAGAAAGCCAGAATATTTGGAGAGAACCACCGAGCAACTCTCAGACTCCCCAATGAACTATTATTTATTTATATTTTGGTGTTTAAGGTCACATATTTCTGCACACAATGGCTAATCATGACCATGACAGTTTTACGGGTGGAGGAAGCCGGAACCACTGAACAATGGCGAGCAATTGTCAGCTCCCCAACATACTAATTCCACACAAATAGGCTTTGCATAGGTTGGTGACAAGTGAACTACAGACAAGCAGTACGCCTTAGTACACGATACCACCGTGCCCTCACGTGGGCAATGGGGGTGAAGTTTCTTGCCCAAGGACACAACGTGGTTACGCAGATGGGATTCAAATCGAAGACCTCTCGGCTTGCAGCCTGCATCTCAGCCTACTGAGCCACTGCTTTGTTCACAGCATCTCATGCTCTCATATGGGCAATCAAGATTAAGTACCTTGTCAAGGACACTACATAGTTACCCCTGGTATGGATCACACCCTGGACCTTTTGGTTGAAAGGTCAGTTCCGTAATCAGTGAGCCATTGTGTTCTCAAATGATTCTTATAACCATTCTTTCTGTTACTGATTAACTGGTAGAGTGCTAAATTATTTTAAACCATAAAAGTTTGTTCAGTTCTCTTTGCCTTGTTAAAATTCATGGGAGAGTGCCTATGGGCACTCTCCCATAAATTATAACAAGGCAAATTCTAACAGACTAAATAATATCACTTCAAAGATAATATGAAGCACAGCCACTGAATTTGAAGCCTTTAAGTAGGGTACCTGCACTTAAGAATAGAGCCCAAATATGGGCTTCCAGCACTCTACCATTTAACTACCAATTACCTGGAACAGAGAATATGCTTGGATAATGAAACTTGATAATAAAGTCAAGACATTAAGCTTCAATGTTTTATATTAGTTCATTCAGACTAAGAGAAAAAATTCAGAATGTAACTGATGCAATTCTGTGTATTTCCCATTTTCTGAAACTACTAATACAACAGTTTCCACACCTCTGTCATGAGAGAGTGACTAACCGGTAGCAAAAATTACATCCGGAAAATGCTTGCTATTGTACTACAAGTTATTTATTTATTTATTGGTCTATGGTCATTTTCAACATAACTGCAACATAGGTGTAAGTCAAGTTTACTCAATCGCTTATACCTATGCAGCCCACCTTCGAGGACTTTTACCCCAGGCATTGGTTTAAGGTACTATTTAACCAGTAATTAAAGCAGAACTTATTCACTGCAATAAACAAGCCCTGCTCCACTTGCTGAGGTTCTCTTGGTTATCTGGTATTAGTTAACAGTTTAGTTCTTCCAATACTAAAGTAAAGTGACCATGTCAAAATATGTTTTCCCCTTCCAACATCTGCCAAGAGATATAAAAATGCTTCAAAATTTCTTATTTTTCAAAAATCAGAATCAAAATCTAATCACTTCAATTCGAGGACTTGTAAAATAATAAATTTGTTCACTGGCAAATTTATAATAAGACGAAGGAAAATGGTCATTTCCAGAAATCTCCCTCCTTTATTGTCCACCACTGGAGATAAACTGAAGTGGAGTCATTTTAAAATTAAATGCCTTTATCAAAGAAAATTATGATGTATTAAGTATCTATGGGATTTGGGTTTTGTATGTCCTAATTTATTTGAGAAACAGTGTGATAAGATCTAAATTTAATTTTCACAAAGTTACCATGCAACTGCCTGGCTGCTCGATGAGCTAATCTGTCCTTAATAATCAACAGAAAGCTATAATTAGAGAACCTCTGTTTTTCATAATTTCCACAGTAGAGTTCCAGTAAACAAGGGGTTTTGTTTTGTCACCTCTGTAATTTTCCTCTCAAACCACAAATCAGATTTGAATATCACAACACCTTACAATCACTAACCATCTTCTGGTGAAGGAAGACATTTATTCTGTATAATGACAGAAAGATGCAAAATTGTCCTGAAAGACCATAATAAATTGGGACATAAATTGCTCCAGCAGGAGAACGAAATGACAATTAGAAATGCTCATGGCAACTATAGTGTCATTCATCTTAAAATCCATGGCTTATTTGACAGAATTTCTCTGACAATTAATGCCCTGTAGAAAAGAGTGGCTTGACCACTCAACTGACATCATTTACCCCGAAACTTCAATGTTACCACAATCAAACACCAATACTTGTCTATGTTTTAATAAAAATTAATGTTGCACTTGATGAATATGTGGGCTTGAGCAACAGAATATTCAGCTGGGAACAATAAATTTCAGTATAGACTTTTCAAAGAGAAGTGAAGGGCTAATAAAAGAAATCTTTAAAAACAAAAACAATTTAAAAGATAATGCAAGCTGTCTTCAAGTTATACTTAACCATTTACCCAATTTAGTGATAAAAAGTCCAGAAAATTAACCAGAATAAACCTATCACAGCCTAAAATATCTCGGAAGTTTCTCAGTAAAACCATACAAATATGGATATCTGTAGAACCAGCTCAACGAGCTGGTTCTAATGATATCCATATTTCCATGCTTTATTGAAAAAATGTGAAATTAGTTTTCGAAAAATGTGAAGTTTAATTAATTTTTTTTTAAATACTGTCTTAGGTAAAGGGCTAATGAAGAAGGTAATATTTTTGCAAAAACACATTCCTGACCCACAAAATGAAAATGCTGATCCTGTTTCTCAATTTCAGATGGCTTGTTTCCAAACACTTTGTTCAAAAACACAAAAAAGAACCAGAGAAGGTTCCATCAGTCAAAAACATTTTTCATTCACATTCCATCAGTCTGCAGAGGGATAAAATCATCTTACACTCAACTGTTCAACATAAGTGCAAACTCTTTTTTTTAACCCTTTGAACCCTGGTGGTATCTTCCATTCTGTTCAACGACAGCAACTTGGAGAGTCAATATTCATTATCTGGTGGAGAGGGGGTGGGGGGTGGGGGGGTTGGGGGGTTTAGACCAATTAAAATTTTTAACGTGCAGACTTGGGGCTGCCCATTACAAATATTGATTGGTATACCCCATACATTCACTTAGCAGCCATCCTAGTAGGATATTATGACGCATGTTGTCCCTTGACCGGAATAACGGCCTTCGGGGTTCAAAGGGTTATTTCCAAATGCACCTCATAATCAGCCAAGATCTAGCTACCAGTACTCTGGTAGTAAAGATTTGTTACATCACAGTATATTGGAGAGTGCAAGTATGCATTCCAGCAACTTTTAACAGAATAATTACCAATGAGCAATTGTAACTACATGTACTGTAACACAAAAAAGGTGTGTCATTCCCAGAAAATTATTGACTCCTTACATGCTGTTGGCAGGTATTTCTGCCCAGGAAACAAAATCTCTTGCCACAGAAATAGTATGTGACTTGGACACATTTGACTAAATTTCTGTCCTCTAAATTGAATTGACTTTTTGACCAATGATTTCTTTACTTAAATTTAGATAAATTTTTAATCAGATCTAGTCATGGCTTCTTCCCAGCAGCCATGAGTAAATCTGATGAAAAATATTTTGAAAATACTTAGCAAGTTAAGAGTTAAGTACAAAATCACTCATTGCAAACTGTATCCATCTTCTGAAGTCACCTGTCTCTGATTTGAAAATCACCTGCCCTAAAACAACAACGAATCCAAAACAAACAAGGTGCAATGCCACTGGTATACCCCGACAAGGGTTTCTAAGTTGAAAAATGTGGAAAGAGGCCCATAACTCTAGAAAAAAAAATGACGATAAGATCACCAATCCAATGTCGAGTTGTGACAGCACAAAAGTGGGTTTAATCATTATCAACTTATAGTCCAGAAACCAATTGTTTACAATTTACTATGTGAAGGGTCACTGTGACCTTGACCTTTGACCTAGTGATTCCGAAATACATAGGGCTCTTTCTTGTACCAATGCCAACCTACCTATGAAGTTTCATGAAAATAGGTGGAACCATTGTCAAATTATCATCTGGAAACCAATTGTTTACGATTTATTATGTTCAAGGTCACTGTGACCTTGGCCTTTGACCTAGTGAGTCCAAAATAAATAGGGGTCTTCCACTCACCCAGGCCAACCTACCTATGAAGTTTCATGAATGTGGGTCAAACCATTATCAAGTTATCGTCCGGAAACCAATTGTTTATGATTTACTTTGTTGAAGGTCACTGTGACCTTGACCTTTCACCTAGCAAGTCCAAAATAAATAGGGTTCTTCCTCGGGGTCGAAACATTATCAAGTTATCATCCGGAAACCAATTGTTTACGATTTACTATGCTGAAGGTCACTGTGACCTTGACCTTTCACCTAGCGAGTCCAAAAATAAATAGGGTTCTTCCTCTCACTGATGCCAACCTAACTATGACCTAACTATGAAGTTTCATGAACATGGGTCGAACCATTATCAAGTTATCATCTGGAAACCTATTGTTTGATTTACTATGTTCCGGGTCACTGTGACCTTGACCTTTTTGACCTAGTGAATCCAAAATAAATAGGGTTCTTCCTCTCACGAAGACCAACCTACATATGACGTTTCATGAATGTGGGTTGAACCGTAGTCAAGTTATCATCCGGAAATCAATTGTTTACAATTTACTATGTTCAAGGTCACTGTGACCTTGACCTTTGACCAAGCATGTCCAAAATTAAAAGGGTTCTTCCTCTCACCGATACCAACCTACCTATGAAGTTTCATGAACATGGGTTGAACCATTATCAAGTTATCATCCGGAAACCAATGGCTTATGCCCAAAACCACCCGCCCGGCCACCCACCATTCATCAAACTATAAGGTGGTCTATCAGCATACCAAAGATCATTTAAATCCAACATCCACTGACTAAGATATGAAAGTCCAAAGTTATTACGGACAGACAGATGGACAGAGAAATGAATGGACAGACCCTATTTCTATATCCAAACTTCGTTCTGGCGGGGGATAATTAACCACTTAAGGAACATAATAGCCTATAGGCACTCTCCCATAATAGTCCAGGCACATTAGACATAAAAATGAGAAAGTAAGGAAAAAAATCGGAGAAAGCTGATTTTTTTATATGTTTCCGGGACACACATTGCGGATAAAGTGTGAAAAGTCCCCGCGAATCCGAGTTGAGCTTTTTTAGTTATAGCGTTTTTTTGATGAAAAAAAATTTTTTTTTTAAAATTCGACCCAGCTCCATATTTCTCATTCTTATTCGCCTTAGTAGGGTGAGAATCATAAATATCGTGCTGAATTATATTGAGAATACATATCCCCAACAGAAAATGCCAACTTTGTACCAATCCTCACACTCAATGGTGAAATATTCCCGAAAATGTACAAAATTACGAAAAAATTTTTATTGTTTTCATACACACAACGGTACACAACGTCCATTAAATCAAATCTACGACTACTTTGGGAGTTAAATTATATATCAAAAATTGCAGAAAAGCAGTGGCTTTATAATGATATATAATAATAGTCATTTATTCCATAATGAACTGGTGAAACGTGTGAAATATTAACCATACCCCCTAAACTCAAATTCAAACGGCATCGACTTTTCTCATTCAAATACCGTATTATACGTTTGTCCAGTGACGTTTGACCAACCACTTTATATCAAAGCAGTGGAGATTGTGTCTTTGTCAGATAAGTTGACAAAAGTTTTCGTTAGACTCGGCGGCTTCCATATGATTATGTCATATTTAGGGGCAATTGGTTCGATCATGGCTGGTAGCGGCTTGGATGAACTTTGGGGGACTGTTTATGCTGGTGGGTCAATCCATCATTTGATCAGTGGTCATGCATATTCAAGAGCAGTTCGTGCCCATTTGCTAACACAAATTGCCATTACAAAACTTGTGTTTGAAGAAAGCCGAACACTAGATAACATAGACTGCACAGAAGTCAATGAAATATTCTGTGGACTTGCCAGAGGTGACTGTACAACAGCTGACGCTGTCAATCAAGAAAGTGTCAACCATCTACTGTCAAAATTACACGAACTGCTCCAGAATACGTCCGTAGGACGCACAGGAAAGCTTTGGGTACAATACTACAAGCAAATAGGTCTTCTCCAGTTGTTCTTGAGAGCAGAGCGCACAGGCGACTGGGAACTCCACACATATTGTGTTCGCAATATGATTCCAGTATTTCACGCAGGTGGTCATTTTGCATACGCAAAAAGTTCTCATCTCTATTTGCAGCAGATGAATGAGCTAACAGAAATAATGCAACAGGATGATTTGAAGTTGTTCACTGAGAAAGGTTACTTTACCATAAGGCGCTCAGATAAATTCTGGGACGGGATATATTCTGATCAGACCATAGAGCAGTGTTTAATGAGAATGTTCAAGCTCCCTGGTGGTCTCACACATGGCAGGGGAATAACCGATAGCACTGTTGCGAAATGGGTACATGGACTACCTCTTTGCCTTCCGATATGTAATGCTCTCGAAAATTTTGTTCATGTTCACACTGGTCATGGCGAACAACATCGGAAGCTCCGTCAAAGTTCACAATTGACTGATGCCAATGATATCACCAAATTATTGAACTGGCTCAGAGTGCATTCCCCCTTTCAGAATAGAGATCCACTACAATTAGTCTCTATAGCGACCGGGCTTGTGTCCGGTGAAACTGTGAACTGTGACCAAGTTCGCAAAATTGGTGAATGTTGCGTATCGAATGTTGTAAGCAAAACGTTCAACAGCATCAAACTACAACGTGTTGACACTGTGAAGTCTTTCGCATCGATGGCAAATAGCATCAAAGTCCGTGGAAGTAAGGTAGTGATTGACCCCACAATTCTGTTCAACCGCATCACATGTGTTATTCAGTCACAAGCAGAGATGGAAGAGTATCTCAAATATGAACTCGCCCCGAAACCACCAGCATTGTTTGATTCTGCTGGAATGAGGAAGACACAGAAAAGCACGCTCGGTAAGATCCTCAAAACATACGGTTCCGAGCAAACTAAAATCCCAGAACATTCTCTGTTTGTTGTAGATGGTGGATTTTTATTGAGGGCAGTTGTATGGCCTAAACAGTCATCATATAAGGACATATGTTCATCATATTCCAATTATCTAGTGAGACATTTTGGGGCGAACGTCGTGGTTGTTTTTGATGGTTATGCTTGTACAATGTCGACAAAGGGCATGGAACAAGCCCGTAGATCTAAAGACAGGTATTCCATTGATATCAATATCTCACCCGAGTTACCAGCCACCACACCCCAATCCGATTTCCTTGCAAATGCCAAGAACAAAACCCAACTGATCGATCTTCTAATGCAGGAGCTATCTGCTATCAATATTCAGTTCAAGCAGGCCGAGGCTGATGCTGATGTACTGACAGCCGAAACTGCACTTGACATTGCTCAAGATGACAACAATGTTGTCGTTGTGGGAACAGACACAGACTTGTTAGTCATTCTTACCTCTCGAGTTCAACCGGGATGTAATATTCACATGATGTATTCCATTACCTCAAACTTACTAGTTTCAGTTAGTGAAATAGCAACCAAAATGGGTGACCATAGAAGCAACCTCCTTGTAGCACATTCTATAAGTGGTTGTGACACTACTTTTGCACTCTTTCGAGTTGGTAAGAAGAAAGTATTCAGTACAATTGTCTCCGATGTTACTAGCGACTCACAACAGTATGTCAACACAATTTTGGTGGATGACAGTACACCAAGTGCAGTAGCCGCTGCCGGGGAACAACTTCTCCTGATCTTATACGGGAGTAAAACTGTTTCCTCTCTCGACCAATATAGATATGTCACTTACAAGCGTTATGTAGCAAAATCTAAACTGAATAAACCCATCGACCTAGCCTCACTCCCACCAAGCAGCGATGCTGCACAACAACATGTCTACAGATGTTATCTCCAGGTCCAACAATGGCTGGGCACTTCGCTTCCTCCGATGGATTGGGGGTGGTCACTAGACAATGGACTTCTTGTACCGACTGCAGCCACAAAGTCATGTGCCCCCGATAACCTACTGAATCTGATCAGTTGTGGTTGCAAGAGTGCTTGTACAAAAAGGTGTGGGTGTAAGAAGGCAGGACTCTCTTGCTCAGGTTTGTGTAATTGCAGTTCGGATTCTTGTAACAACCACAGAAACACTGTCCTGTCGGAAATTTCTGAGTTCGATGAATAATATGTATATAGGTCATGTCATTTCTGTATATAGCGTTGATAATAGTCAATGTAACTTAATCCATGTTGATTGATTTGTACATTCTGTAAATATTATTTATTGATTTTTGTACATTCTGTAAATATTATTTATTGATCTAATGCTGCCAGACACAGACGTGTCTGTTCGGTCCCAAGCCCGAAAATGGTTGAGTTCTCATGCTGACGAATTTTATGCCAAAAGGGGAACTCGGCCAGAAGCAGAGGGGGTCTTCCATAATGTCTATTTTGTAAGCAATGATAAAAGTCTTCAAATGGTGGTGGATTTTTTATCGTCTGTCCAACTAACATCCCGTTCTGTACTACGACCCTTTGGGCAAATCCGTTGGGAAAATCGTCATTTTTTGCGTAAATCCGATACTTTTTTGTGAATTTTCAATAATTTTTTGCAGAAATTGTCACAGAATGCACATTTTCCTCTAGGTAAGTGTATATTAGACATTATGTAGCTCGAAATACGCGTAAACAAAAAATAGAGTTGGATCAATTCGAGGTTACAAAGTTCGTGCGATTTTTTAAAATTTTTTTCAAACGCGTTTTTGAAAAAAGGCTGTAGAAAAAAAAGCTCAACTGGGATTTTAGGGGACTTTTGTCTAATCGTTCAGTGACATGTACTCGACATTCCCTGAAAAAATCAGCTTTCTCCGATTTTTTTCCCTAGTGAAACCTAATGTTCTTGGGCTATAAATTGTATCTTGAGGTTGAGAAAAAATTTAGCACTCTACCAGTTAAGTTACTCAGACTTCACCATTCAAGATGCAATATCTGCCTAAAGACTAGGGCACACGAACGTCTGCAGACTCGATAAAATCCTACAAAAATATCAAACATGTTTGATCTTTGCGATCGATCAGGCGACCAAGATCGAAGATTTTTATCACTGTCACCGATCTGGGCACACAAGCGAATTTTAGCACCGATTTTCAAATCACTGCGATCAGCAAAAAATATTCGTTCGTACGCCCCAATCTTAACCGGTCATCCATTCGTGTAGATGTAAATTTTAGTAACCACAACATGAACGAAACAAGTGTTCTCATCAAATTTTACACACTGTTACTCTTCTAATATGTGTTCTGTATTTATACCACGATTAAGCTTGAGTTTTTTATTTATTTATTGGTATTTAAGGTCGCACACTTATGCACAATGGCTAATCATGACTGTGACAGTTTTACAGATGGAGGAAGCAGGATTACCCAGAGAGTACCACCGAGCATAAACGAACAACTGTCAGTTACTCAACATTCTAACTCTGTTCAAGCTCCGCCCAAGCAGGGTTACAGCGGTTGAAGACATGTGCCCCATTGACGTACAGTACGCCTTAGTACACAGCATCATCGTGCCCCCATGTAGGCAACTGAGATAAAGTGCCTTGCCCAAGAACACAACATGGGTCATCCTGGACGGGGATCAAACTCGAGACCTCTAGCATAGAAGCATTGAGCCACCGCACTCCCATATTAAGCTTCAATTACAGTGGCTGGAGTTTATATTTTTAAAGAAAGTCTGTTTACTTTCTTACTTGACACAATTTTGTCTTGAAGCATTTCATTCACATTATTACGTCACTCAGATGCATAACAACCAATCAGGTGCATTTTGACATGACATTCTTACAGTAGTCTGAATTCCATGTGAGGTGTATCTAGCATATTTTTCAATGCCTATACTGAATCAGGTAACAGTGAATACACACAACAGTCATGGAATCAAGGATTTTGTGTTGACCAAGTTTCAAATCTGGAGAGGTAATTAAAGGGTTACAGTGCATCTTCTGACTAAATGACTGGCTACATTTTCATCAGCAACATTCCTTAATACCATTCTGTCACTAGAGAAACAGAAAATAATGAGTCTTTAAACACTTTTCCAACAAATGAATTGTAACTGCTGGCAAATCTTGTGACTGAGCAGTGGTTTTCAATTAATTTCTAGTTATAAGAATGTTGAAGAAATTCTATAAAGGAAGAAACTCAAATCACAATTGCTTTTCTCAATTGTTTGAACAATATCTTGACCATTTATCTTTTTATTTATTGATGTGCAAGGTCTCTTACAGCATCTATGGCTATATGGGAACCACAATAAAGTATAAGGTCATGTTAGCCAATGCCTTATTTCTATGTTGCTTATTTTAGTGAAATCACACTTCAGGCATTTGTTACTGGTTCCTAGTTTACAAGTAAGCAGGTTTTATTGTACCAGTGAAGCAAAACTTGTTTACTATAGCAATCAAACATTGCTCTACTTCCTGTGGCTTCATTTATCTGACAAATCCACCCAGCAATACTTATATCAATCAAAATCACAGCAGAAAACTGTTCTTGAAGAAATATCTTGATCTATCTGATGTTTCAAACCAGCATTAATTTTATTTTATTTATTACACATTTTAACTGGTTGAGTGCTAGAAGCCACTATCATGGTTCTACTGAAAGTTGCTGGAAGCCACTTTAACAGCTTTACACTGAATGCATCAGCTTGCTGTTTTTGCAGCAGTAGAAGAAAAATATTTGGATAAAATTGTATGTTACAATTTATTGGAGAGTGCCAATGGGCATCTGTTCATGCATGTGTTTGTCTGCATGTCGGTCTGTCCATCTGTTGTGATATCTTACCAGTGAGTGGATGGATTTCAATGAAATTTACTATGAGGGATCCTTATTACAAGCTGCTCCTGCACATGTTATAAAAAAGTTGCCCGCATTTTTTCAACCAAGTTATGGTCTTTACTTTGCATGTAATCCAGTATACTACCCATTTATTTTGAGAGTGGTGGTATAAAAAGCCTGTATGTTGGAACATGTGTTCTACATGTGCAGGTTAGTGAATAACTTACCAATCTGGAACTTGGCCCCGGGGTTAAATTTGTATATATTTATTTATTGGCGTTTAAAGTCACATATTTCTGCACAATTACTAATCATGACCTCGACAGTTTTACGAGTGGAGGAAGCCAGAGTACCCGGAGAGAACCACTGAGAAATGGCGAGCAACTGTCAGCTCCCCAACATACTAACTCCACACAAGCAGGGTTAGCATTGGTTGAAGACAGGTACACCATCGACATGCAGTATGCCTTAGTACACAATGGCACTGTGTCCCCACGTGGGCAATGGGGGTGAAGTGTCTTATTCAAGGACACAATGCAGTTACCGCAGGTGGGATTCAAACTGAGGACCTCTCGGCTTGCAACCTGCACCTCTACCTGCTGAGACACTGCCCTCCAACTTGTATATATAATATGAGGTTTATTTTTTACAGTGGAATATATTCTGGTTGCGCTCACAAGGGTATACCAGTATGCTCAAATTATAAATTATTTAGGAATTGACAATTTATTCTCACAGCAAAAGTCTGAGAGAATTAAAACCATCTCTCTTGCACTGGGACAAATTTTAAGGCTTATCAGCTAATCACTATTGTAGCAGGAGTTGCCTGGCAATGTGACTTAATTAGCACATCTTCTTACCAGGCTTCCAGGTGTGAAAGTTGGCTAACATGCCTTGCTCAAGGATCAAATGCAAGAAATTCAAACTCATTATTTGACATTGCTTCATTAACTCTTAACCCACACAGTATTTTCAGGATCCTTTTATCAAATCCAGTCATGGCTGCAAGAGAAATCCTGGCCTGGGCATTAATATCCAAACAGCAGCATGCAAGGAGTTAAGTGCTAGAAGCTACTAGTCTGACACTATTGAAAAATCTGCTTTAGTGGTTTTATACTGTATGCATGCATTAGTTTATAGTTCTTTAAGCAGTAGAAAATAAATGTTTGTATAACATTTTGTTACAAGTGATTGCTGAGTTGGTACTCTGCAATAAATTGTTGCAAAAGGATTATTTATGCACAAAATCTTACCAAACTAAGAGCCACATTACTGGTACCATGGTGTCTTTGACAAAAATACTCATGTAACCAATCACCTTTTAAAAATAATTTAACACTCTAGCAGTTATTGAATTGTGAAGCATAAGGCAATGATACCGGCCTTGATTTGGGGAGCAGAGTATCGTGTACCCATGATACAGACTGTGCCGGTCACATTTGGTTGCTTCTGTTTTATTTAGGTCTGAAGTACAGTTGATATTATTTAAGAACTTTAATGATTTTTGTGGAAACCCTGGGAAGTAGAATAGTGCTTGATTACAGTAGTTAGCCAGTTTTACTTTAAGGGAGCATGGTGGCTAATTGGTTAGAGCATTGAATTTGGTATCGAAAAGTTGACGGTTCTGATCTGACCAGCGTCATCTGTGTTATGTTCTTTGGCAGGACACTTAAACCCGACTGCCAATGTAGGAGCATGGTGGAACTGACTGTACAAAGAAGCACAATGACAATACACTTTCCTTCAATGTATGCCAACCCTGCTCATGCCGGGTTAGTTAGTTCTGATTCTCAGGTGCCATTGCTTGGCTTGGCTGTTCTCTTTGGGTGCGCAGATTGCCTCCATCAGTAATACTGTCTGACAAGATATGACCCTGGTTGTTAAAAGTGTTGTTAAACCCTGATAAACAAATAGACTTCACTTGCATAATAATTATTTATTTATTGGGGTTTAATGACACTTTCAACTACCAGGGTTAACTCATGTCGGACAGATTTATGGGTGGAGGAAGCCAGAGCACCCGGAGAGAACCACTGAGCAATGGCGAGCAACTGTCAAATTCCCTAACATACTAACTCAACACAAGCAGGGTTAGCATTGGTTGAAGACAGGTGCACCATCAACGTGCAGTATGCCTTACTACACAGCACCACCATGCCCCCACATGGGCAATCAGGATTGAGTGCCTTGCTCAAGGACACAACACGAATGCTGGAATTGGGATTCGAACTGAGGACCTCTCGGCTTACAGCCTGCATTTCTACCAACTGAGCCACTGCGTTCCCATACTGGCATAATAGGATCTAGAAACCAGTGCCTGGGGTGGAATCAAGTTCTCTGAACTGGGCAGTACAGGTCAAACCAATTGGCTTGACACATGTTCAGGACCAGGACGTGCAAAGTTTTCAACCAACAACGAGCATAGTTTCAGCCAACTGGTGAAATTCCTAGTTGCATCATGGGAAAAATTTGCAGACTGAATTTTTTAGATTTCTACACCAGTGTGCAGGAGAGGTAACTGACCTGGTTGCCAATACAGTTCTGCAAATGCAATTGGTGGTCTCTTTCTCGATCAGGTTGCAATCTGGTTCAACATAGTTGCACCTGTGGGTTGTAATTTCATAAATAAATTAATATAAAATCAAGACTGAATGAGGAAAAATAAACACAATAGGCCCCAGGGGTCCTGAGGCGCTCACCAGACAAGGTAGACTAAATATTAACCCAGGGAATTTATTTATTTATTTATTTATTTATTTATTTATTGGTGTTTAAGGTCACATACTTCTGCACAATGACGAATCATGACCACAACATGGAGATAAAGTCAAGGTCTGTCAATCGTTTATACCCCATGTTGCCTATTTTAGAGGACTCGCACCCCAAGCATTAGTGACTGGATCCTATTTTACCAGTGAAACAGAGCTTGTTTACCACAGTGAACAAGCACTGCTTCACTTCCCGGGGAATTGATTTCAACAAGTTGCATCTGCCCCTCCTGAGAAAAGCTTACACCAAATATCCAAAGATTCTGACTGGTGGATCTAAAAAAAAAAGATTTTTAAAGAATATTCCTCATATTGAATTAAGTTATAATTCTGGCTCAAATAAGAACCCAGGGACTTGGCTTTAACAAACTTGAATCCCCCCTCCCCATCCCCCCTCCCCCCCCCCCCCCCCCCCCCAGGAGATGCTGCACACCAAAATATCAAAACATTCCGACTGCTGGATCTGCAGAAGATTTTTTAAGAAAATTCCTCATTTTGAACTAAGTTACAATTCGAGCTTCCGCAGTGAGCCCAAATATTGACCTAGGGACATGGCTTGAACAAACTTGAATCTTACCCCCTTAAGGATGCTGCATACCAAATATCAAAAGCATTCTGACTGCTGGATCTGAAGAAGATTTTTAAAGAAAATTCCTCATTTTGAACTAAGTTATCATTCAGGCTTCCACAATGAGCCAAATATGAACCCAGGGACTTGGCTTTAACAAATGTGAATCCCCCACCAAGGATGCTGCACACCAAATATCAAAACATTCCGACTGCTGGATCTGAAGAAGAAGATTTTTTAAGAAAATTTCTTATTTTGAACTAAGTTACAATTCGAGCTTCCACAGTGAGCCCAAATATGGACCTAGGGACATGGCTTAAACAAACTTGAATCTCAGCCCCTAAGGATGCTGCATACCAAATATCAAAACATTCCGACAGCTGGATCTGAAGAAGAAGATTTTAAAAGAAAATTCCTCAGTTTGAACTAAGTTATAATTCGGGCTCCCACAGTGAGCCCAAATATGAACCCAGGGACTTGGCTTGAACAAACTTGAATCTCACCCCCCTAAGCATGTTGCATACCCAATATCAAAAGATTCTGCCTTCTGGATCTTGAGAAGAAGATTTTTAAAGAAATTTGCCTGAAATGCACTAAGTTGAAATTCGGTCTCCTATACTGAGCCCAAATATGAACCCGGGGGCCCGATTTGTACAAACTTGAATCAGATCCACCCCCACAATGTTGCATACCAAATACCAAAAGATTCTGCCTACTGGATCTGGAGAAGAAGATTTTTTAAGAAATTTGCCTGAAATGCACTAATATGAATCCAGGGGGCCGATTTGAACAAACTTGAATCTGACCCCCCTAGAGATGATGTATACCAAATAGGAAAGAATTCTGCCTGGTGGATCTGAAGAAGAAGATTTTTTTGAATTTTGGAAAGAAATTCATGGGTGTTATCAGAGTTATGCCCCTTGTGGTGCAGCAAGTTTATTTGTACAAGTTTGAATTGACATATGATAGGGAACATGTACACAAAATTTGGTTCAATTTGATCCAGCAGTTTGGGAGGAGTAGTCGATAATGTGAAGTTCACGACGGACGGCGACAGACGACGACGGATGGCAAGTGATAAGTTAAGCTCCCTTCAGTGAGCTAAAAAAGACCATGCAGGATTGATTCTTTGTTCCAATAAGACTAAAATCCTCACATTCTAATTAGATGGGAGCTCACATAGCTTTTTTCTATGTTTATGTCTCCAGTTGTACATGTTCTGTCTGACACCACCTCGAGAAATATTTGAGATTGCCCATTTTGCAATTATTCCATCAACGGAGTGAATTACAAACCGCTTCATTTTTCTATTTTTTTCATATGTGCAGCAGACAATGTCTGCAGTATTTACAAATCAGTTTACGATTGGAATTAAGATGGAATGACCTAACCTTTATCTGCTTGCCTGAGTTACTTTGTAGGGTACATTAGAGATGTTTTACTAAACTTATCTTTAAAAGTTGCCTATTTCATTTTACAATGTGGGTTTTTGGCTATAGGCAGGGTCTTATTGCAACATATACATTATTGTGATGAACTGACGGTAACAGGGTCTGAGGTTTTTGGCTCTGAGCTTCTGTTTAACCTTGACACTCCACATCTCAGTTGAACAAACATAAGCTCCAAGCCGCAAACTGCAGAGCATGTTACCAGTTGCTGCAGTTCATCAGAATGACTTATGTTCTAGCATATTTTTTGTCAACTGGTGAGATTCTGCAGTGTTGTAGGGAGGGTAGAGAACAGAGAATTTTGATCTCTGTTTCAATGCATGAAGTCAAGTGAAGCACCAACATGCCATGTATGCAAACTACACAGTGCTATGGTACCCCACCCAACTATGTGGGATGGTGTTTTTGTTTATTGGGGTTTAATGATACTTTCAACAGCCAGGGTGACTTTGTTGCTGAATAGCTTTCAGGGAGGAAAAAGTCAGAACACCCTGAGAGAACTACTACTCTATGCGATATTATGTTACATTCAATGTATTTGTATATGTATATATATATATATCTGCATGATCTGCAAATAAAAGTATAGTATAGTAGCGTAGAACCACAGAGCAGCAGTAAGCAAATGTCAGACTCTCAAATGTACTTACCCTGGACAAGTATAGTTTGAACACAGTGCCACCATGCTCCCACAATGTGCAATCAGGATCAAGTGTCTTGCCCAAGGACACAAAGCAGTTATCATTGGCCAGGATGGAACTGTCGACCTTTCGATTTAAAGTCCAGTGCTCTAACCACTGCGCTAGTGGGTAGGATTACTGCACTGTCATCATAAAAGCAGAAAGAGAATTTGGTTAACATCACGTGAGGGTCTGCTTCCCTTTCCACCACACATAAGAATCTCATGTGTCCAAAATAAATTAGAAAATGCTGAATCAGAAAGAGGCAATTTTTATTTTTTAAAATTCTGTCTTCAATTCACAATGTTATTTCCAATGTATCACGATCTGATGTTGTTTATGTTACAAATGACTTGGAGACAGATTGTAAAAAATGCTTTATTAAACAACTTTGGTTTAACCTAAGACAGACTCTTGTACACTCTGATGTAATTTGTCTCTGTCAGCCACTCATCCTGGCCCAGGGTAGGGCATGCACATGCTTGAACCCAGCACACCATATTTGAGCTTGTGGCCTGGTATCCTGCTGTGCATGCTCAAGCCTAGGCCATGGAGAGCCCATTGGTGACCCACCAAACCAACCACATTGATACCAATATGAGTCACTACAGGTGGCATGATGGGTTGACGAATGAGAACTTACTTGAAACAGTATCCACTGTGGCTACAAACCCATATCTGTTGCATGTGGAATCTCTAGCCGATAACTGTTTTTGGCTGGTGGAGACAGTCATGTAAGGACACATGCATATGTATAGAACTAGCGTGTAAAATAGTATGATGCATGTATATCTACATGTCCTGGGAAGTTCCAGCCCTGAAGGTTGCACTTGCTCACATATGAAACAATGGATCGGAGACAGCTGCAAAGTTATGGGAAGTACATGTGTATTAAAATGCATTGATGCATATAACCGGGACTCAGTATCCAGATGGCTACATACACATGTGAATATACATGCATTGCATTCCCCAAGGGTGGCTGTCTTCTTACCAGTGGCTACATGGGCAATGTATGAAGACCAATGTATCTAAGAGCATGCCACACAGGTGGCATACATATTAAGGTGTGATTTGGACATACCAAGAAGTGGGTTTTTAGGACCATTGACAGCTTTGCCATTTCTCGACAAAATGGCAAAGGTGTGAATTGGTCCCAGGTGTACCAAGTCTCAAATAAATTTTTGTTTGCATTAATTTACATGTACAAAATAACCTTTCAGTCTTTATATATATATGTCTACATGTAAATACATCAATATAAAATCACAGAAACATTAAAATTTTTTAGTAAATTTTGTTTCTTAACATACCTACCACAATTGTTTAATTGTTTACAATTGGCTGTAACGTAAGTGCAAGCCCTACTTCGGAACTAACTCAAGCTTTTAGAGAACTTTTCCAAGTAATAGAGTGCAAAAGCACGAAAAAGATCGAAAAAAGGGTCGAGCGAGACCAGCGCTCAAAATTACTGGAACTCTCTCTGCACACCTCTTGCGTTTACCGAGCGCATGCGCAACAACCGTGACGTCAATTCCATATTTCTGTCAACGAGAAGTTTGTGATTTAGCGGGGAGGCATCGATATCAAAGATATCCCCAAGGAGGGTGGGCCTCCGGGAAACAATTGTGTTAGGTATGTTAAGAAACAAAATTTACTAAAACATTTTAATTTCTTTTCAACCTACTCACAATTGTTTACAATTGGCTGAATAAACAATAGGAGGAGGTAAATCACATAACCAATACCAACAAGAGTAGCAGAAAGAAAAGCAAGGATGGCAGAGAACAATAGCGAAACCTGTAATGAAGATAGAGAGAAGGCACCTGAAAAGAACAAGGCTGAGCGAAGCACAACCTCGATAAAAACAATTTTAACGAGGGTGCACAACAGCCTGAGCAGCAACGAGAGGGCCTAAAGAATAAAGGTCCTCAGGTTGCTGCTGAAGGTGGCGGAGATAAAAGGAGGAGAAGGTAGAGGCATTCCTCCAGTAAGCCGCATTCATATGAACCTTCCCGGAGCGAAACAGAATTGGAGAACGCCCAGGATGTAGAAATGGCACGAACCTCATGAGCATTAAACCGGTTCGAAACAAGATCCGACGCAGACAAGCGGGAATAAGCCAGCTTGATTGCAAGACAGATCCACCTGGAAATAGAATGGGAAGAGATAGACTGCCTCTTAGGAATGAGAGACAGAAAGAATCTCTTCCGACCCCTCCGAATGAACTGAGTGCGAGTAATGTAAGTCTTGATCGCACGAACAGGACAAAGAAGAGGTCTCCGGCCATCGACAACAGGGAGAGCCCGAATGCAGATGGGAGGAGGTACTGAATCAGTTGATTCTTAGCCAGAAAAGAGCAATCAGTAGTGAAGGTGACACTGTTAGCCTCATTTCTGAAGAAGGCAGAATCAACAGATAGCGCATGAAGCTCACTGACTCGTCGAGGAGAAGCAAACGCTAGAAAGCTGTCTTATAGGTGAGAAAACGCATATCGGTCTCAGATAAAGGCTCGAATGGCGCCCCCTCCAAACAATGCAACACCCATGCCAAGTTCCACTTGGGTGTAAGATGCAAAACTCGAGGCCTCTTCAAAGAAAAGTGCCGAATGAGTTTGGAGAGAAAAAGATTACGACCGATGCACCGCTTTCCCACATAAGAGAAAGTATCAGACAGCATAGACCGATAGCCTTTAATCGTAATAGGCTGGAGGCCCTTGGAGTCAAAAAGATATACCAGAAAATCCGCAATTTGAGCGATTGACGGATCACGGTAATCCACATTGTGATCTGCACACCAGCGGCAGAAAACCTTCCACTTCGCAGCATAAGTCATGCCAGTGGAATGTCGCCGCGATGCAGAAATGCACTCCACTGTTCGTCTCGAAAAACCTCTTCATCGGAGACTGGACCTGATAAAAGACAGGCGTGAAGGGACAGG
Organism: Pictodentalium vernedei; assembly: GCA_031216915.1. Lineage (NCBI taxonomy): Eukaryota > Metazoa > Mollusca > Scaphopoda > Dentaliida > Dentaliidae > Pictodentalium > Pictodentalium vernedei. The sequence continues at coordinate 216,522,771 of CM062295.1, read as the reverse complement.
CTCGCCAGGTTGTTGTGATACTTCCTGGGATGACCCTGGGAAAGAAGATCGCGACGTAGAGGTAGAAGAATAGGCCGATCTGCCAACAGAGGCCGCAGCAGATTGATCCACACCCTCTGTGGAGACAGAGGTGCGATCAGAATAATCCTGCAACTGCAAGCACGAATCTTTGCTAATACTTGAGGAAGCATCGGTGCAGGAGGAAAGGCATAGCCGATCCAACCTGTCCAGTTCAGAGACAGAGCGTTGACTGCAAATGTCAGAGGATCTGGACAAGGGGAGACAAAGGTCTCTACCTGATGATTCCAGCGAGTAGCGAAAAGGTCTACCTGAGGATGGCCCCACTGCTCGCAAATCGCCTAAAACACCGACCGATGTAACATCCATTCGGTTGGAAGGACATTGTCGAGTCGGGACAGGGAGTCTGCAAGGACGCTGAGACGCCCGGGAATGTGTCAAATGGACACCCAAGTGTTCACATCCTGCGCCAACAGAAGAAGATCCCGAGACAGCCGATACATGGGAATCGAATGTGTGCCTCCTTGATTCCGTATGTAAGCCACTACTGTCGAATTGTCCGAAAGAAGTAGGACAAAATGGTCCGACAGATGACGGATCCAAAGCCAAAAACTCAACAGAAGAGCAAGGAGCTCCTTCTGGTTGATATGAAGGCCCACCTGCCGTGAGTAGACAGACCAAGAGGATCCAACGTCGCACCCAGCCCCAATCGCTGGCATCCGCAGTAAGGATGCGATCGGCCAAAGGAAGATCCACCGGAACACCCTGTGTCAGCCAGGGAATATCGGCCCAAGGGTGGAGGTGACAAAGCAGAGACCGAGGAATAGTGAGTTCCAGGTCCAGCGGATCTACATTCGGACGCCATTGATCCAACAGGAAGTGTTGGAGAGGTCGAACAAACAAGCGACCGAGCGGAATGAGATCTGTCACCAAACCGCAAAGGCCCAGCATCTGAAGGAAAGTCCTGGCCGAGACCGAGGAAGATTGAAGCAGGTTCCGAGTCAAGGTGGAAAGAATCGTCGCCCGAGCATGGGGGACCGACACTACATTGTGAAGAGTGTCGAAATCCATCCCCAAATGACGGAATCGCTGAGAAGGAAGGAGATCCGACTTCTCGCGATTGACTCTGAAACCCAGCGACGCTAGCAGGCAAAGAAACTGCCGGACATCTAACTCCAGAACAGCAGCATTGTGGTGCCGTTGGAGGTTGTCGTCCAGGCAGGCTGACGAAGTCACAGCCAACTGAGTACGGTGGAAAGCAAGCACATGTGACATCAGTCGGGTGAAGGCCCAAGGAGCCAGGTTCAAACCGAACGGGAGAGCTCTGAATTGATAAACTCAATCCCGAAACGAGAACCGAAGGTATTTCCATGACGCAAGATGAATGGGTACATGGAAGTAGGCATCCTTCAGGTCGATACTGGCAGCAAAGTCACCCTGATGAACTGAACGTCGAACCGACCGGAAAGTCTCCATACTGAAACGAGGAGCAATAATGTACTCATTCAGGATACTCAGATCGATGACAGGACGAAATTGGCCATTTTTCTTCGGCACCAAGAAAAGTCTCAAGTAAAACCCCGGAGAAAGGGTGTTCCTGACCACCTCAATCACCCCTTTGAGGAGAAGATTGTCGATTTCCTGCACCAGAAGGTCCCGACGCAGAGAATAGGAAGGGACCTGAGTTGGGAGGGGCACCCGAGATAAACTGGGGTGCCGATGGAAGGACAGCCGCAGACCGGATTGAATGACGTCGAGGCCCCAAGGGTCCGACGTTATCTCTGTCCAACGATCGTAAAACGACAGCCTTTCCCCGACTGGAGGCGAATCGAGGTGAGAACCTTCACCTGCGGCTCGATGAGAAACCACCTCTGGAAGTGACAGAGTCCTGAGACTTTCCTGCCTGAGGCTGCCAGCGAGCCTGGCCACGTCGGCGCTTCTTATGTGCAGAAGGAGCAGACGGAGCCAAAGGCGTAGCCAACGTCGCCGATGAGGCAGATGCAGCAGCACGCTTGGCGGGCCTGGAACGACCACCACCCGCAGCAGCAAGTTGGTCAAGCTGTGGCAGCAAAAGCTGGTCCTTCGAGTGATGAAGAACTTCGCCACGAACAGCTTCCACGGAACCATGGAACAACTGAGGTCCCACCAAAGAGGCAGACCTCAGAACAGCACGTTGCTCAGAAGGAAGGGATGGAGAAGAATCCAACACCACATCACGGCGTGCCAGCTCCAAATTAGCCGTGTTTCAGGCGTAAGTGTGTGTCAAGTTCATAAGAGCCTGTGACAAAACGCAAAAAGGCGCCTGAGCATCATCAAACTCCCCTGGTGGAAAATATTCAGCCAGAGCAGCGACGGCATGGTCCGCGAGAGATAACATACCCAGCATCTCTAGGGACAGGCCCACCATCGATTCAACTACCGACATCGGGAGAACTGCCGACTTAGGCTTAGTTAACCCGAGGGAAGAAGAATCCTCATCCACAGTAGTCATCCCTTGGAAGACTGGTGAAGAGAAGGAATCGTAAACACGAAACCGCGATGGAGGCAGAAAGGCATCAGCTCTAGAAACGAAGGAACCCTTGAGGGCCTTAGAACGCATTTTGGCATCTAAGCCCTGGAAGGACTCAACAACCTGAGCCGATTGCAGAGGACACAAAGCCCCAGAGCTAGAAGGCTCAACAGGGTTACGGCGCTCCACAGTGGACCGCGGCCAGACGGTCACAGATGGCTGGTCTGGAGGTTGAACTTCCGGCAATAAGCCGAAGACGAAATCCAAAGCCTGCCCCAAGACTGACGAGGGGGCCCATCACCTTCCAGATAATCGTCATCCTCCATAGCAGAGGAGACGTAGCCCAACTCGGGCTGACCAGCAGAAACCTCCTGGGAAGACTGAGCAGTATCCAAGGGGCCAGGCGAGACATCTCGGTGACCGGCCAAAGGAGGTTGTGCCTCAGGAGGCGCAGGGAGGCCAACTTCAGGGTTACTAGAAAGCAACCGGGTGAGTGCCAAAATGGCCTGACGCAGGTCACCCTGAGAATCCGTCGCAGCAGCATCGCCCGACGGAGTGTCCTCCCAATGGACCCTTCTGGTAGAAGAACCCAAATCCTCAGAAGAGACCGACGTCATACATCGATCGGCAGACAGAATAGGGATATGGTGAGAAGACACTGGAGGATAGTCCCGATTGTGACGCCCAGGGGCCATCACTGACCTCTGCGAAACAGAAGGTCCTGCCTGCAAATCCTCGAAAGAGACCGACGGCGCACGTCGATCGGTAGCTGGACCTAGGACACTGTGAGAAGACACCGGAGGATTGGCCCAAGAATGACAGGAACCTGTCATTGGCCTCTGCGCGGCAGATGGCCCCAACTGCCCATCCTCTGAGACCGACGACAAGCATCGATCGACACCCAGACTCGGAACACAGTGAGGAATCACCGGAGGAAGGTTCCGAGAGTGACAGCTAACAGGGGCTGTCACTGACCGCTGCCAAACAGCAGGCCCTGGATGCCAACGTCCCAACACCATTCTGCTAGGCGGCACACTAGCAGGGGAAGGAGGAACAATAAACGATTCACTCGAGGGACGAGGAATTGCTGCCGAGGCGACCAACCGGCTCAACCGACTCAGAGCAAACCTAGCCAGATGAGCCGGAGCAGATAGCAAATCCGCACAGCCCCACCGCGAGGCTAAGAGCACACAGACACACCAGCAGATACAGCCTCGGTCCCCCCGAGACTGTAGACCATCCCCAGAGGAGATGGAAGAGCCACCATCAGACAGAATAGGATCTGTAGTAACAACTTCCTCAGCAACTGTCGACAGCGTGGCAGGCAGATCGGAGAGGGTCACCGAGCTGACCTCGGAGAAGCTCTCTACGAAAACAGACGCCTCAAGAGTGACATCAGAAGACAAAGAGACCATGGTCTCCACGTCAGGTATCACTGAACTAGCACCGTCAACAGTTGCAGAGGAACTCGCCACAGAAGACAGATCAGAATCCTGTGTGATAGAGTCACCACGTGCACCAGCAGAAATGTCTGCTACGGCATGGCTACCCTTACCCCAAGAATGAGGGGTTCTAGCTCTGGACAGAACCACCTTGTTAACAGAAGCCCAGAATTTAGAGGACCAAACCCCACAAATACCACATGATTGGGCCTGAGTGCAATTGTTGCAAGTGACACATGCTTCACTTGCAAGCAAGAGGTACAAGGAATAGTCTTTGGCATTATATGAATGAAAATGGAATTAAGCTTCCCGCCGACGGAAAACAGCACAAAGGTCGTGTTCACATGTGGGAGGAAAAACAAGATTAAGTGTGAAGAAACAAGCAATATTGATCAAAATAACATTAATTAAAAACAATTTTCGATAGCTTGATAAAAGGATACAATCCACTTGCACACAATGAAATGCAGAGCACATATAATAAGTTGTTCACGAAGAATAACAGCAAAGTAGCACGAGTCACAAAAATTTCCGACCGTGTACAAATGGCAGAAATAAAAGGAATTGACATCACGGTTGTTGTGCATGCGCTCAGTAAACGCAAGAGGTGTGCAGAGAGAGTACCTGTAATTTCAAGCGCTGGTCTCGCTCGACCCTTTTTTCGATATTTTTCGTGCTTTTGCACTCTATTACTTTTCCAACTTGTTTGGAAAAGTTCTCTAAAAGCTTGAGTTAGTTCCGAAGTAGGGCTTGCACTTACGTTACAGCCAATTGTAAACAATTGTGAGTAGGTTGAAAAGAAACAAGTTTTTCCAAGTTTATTGCACATTCTCATTACAGTCCTCATAAAGAATGAAAAGTCTGCAATATGCAAGCATCCATAAGTACCTAAGTACTTTCCTACAAACACAGTCATCACCACTTTTAGAGTGGTTTAGCAGGCTTGGCAATTTCAGGAGAGCAATTTTTTAGCTTTGATGTCAATAGAATGCTTTATTGAAACAATTTATTTTCCCAAGGCTGTTTATTTTTAGAGATTGCATCACATCCGAGTGCAACATTTCAAGGCGGGTATTTCTAATTCAAATATTTAGTTCAGTGATACCTATAATGTGACTTGTACAAAATGACAGCTGCCACAATAGTAGAGGAATACACATGTGAGGAAAACATAATAGAAATTTGGCGAAGACATTAATGTCTCGTTCACATAGATCTGCAATTTCAAATTTATTTATTTATTGGTGTTTAATGTCACATATTTCAGAACAATTGCTAATCGTAACCGCCACATGAAGATAAAGTCAAGTTTGGGCAAATCAGCAATTTCAAAAACAGAGAGAAGATGGAAAAGGTGATCAGTAAAAATGCGGCCTCTGAAGATGTCACAAGCGAAAAACCATTTTACCTCAAACTTTCACATCGATCATCAAATGGTATGGGTCAAATCATTCAAAAATCAACATGTATCCGGTTATAAATTAAATTTCTAGTTTGGCATCTTTGCATAAAAATGTTGTCATTTTGTTAAAATAATGTAAAAAAAAATCTTCCAATCATCTAGTGATAGTAAATCATGTAACTGCTGATTGGAATCTGACAAAGCTCATCAAGTACTGATTGAAATTGCTCAAGTATACAGGAAACAAGACTTGTAAGCAATCTGCCTCACAAACAACATAGCCTAGCCGGATTGCTCAAGTATGTGCCTTAAAGTGCTGGAACCAGATACCGGAACCAGAAGAAAACAAATCAAACATGACTCTAGAAGTCAGTTCATCTGGTTCATTATTTAATCAATAAAAAAATAATAATCAGTGAATGCCAAAATCTTCATGAGGCTGCCTCTTTATTTTCCAGTCCTCTGTGTAATTATCAGAAATCTAACAGTGTATTACACTTTCAAATCTAATTTACACCCTGTAATATTATAGTAAAGAAAAGGATGACCTTTTAGCCGCACCTTCACATTATCTCACACTGTCACCGTGTAATTGTTGTGAAGAATGTAGTTCTTGTCAGTAAATCAGTTATGTTATCAAGATTGGATGTCTATGACAATAAAATCACTGAAGGTCTTCTGGACTTTACGTGGATGCCACTCCTCAAAAGAGGTTTATAAAGTTCTTTTGATTCCAAAGTCAGTCCAGTGTCACCTTGACTTGGAGTCTTTAGCAAAATTGTGAAATTTATTTATTGGCTGGTGTTTTGGGTCACTTTCATGATCTTATATGGCTATTTTGTGACTGTAATAAAAGCATAAAGTCAAGTTCAGCTAATGTTTATATTTATGCTGATCACTAAAAACAAGCTATTAATTGAAAATAGAATATGTTTTTGGAATTCACCTAAAAAAACTTTCCACAACCCAGTATAAGTATAATTTCATTAGTTCCGTGAATTCTACACCCTATGTAACAACTTGTAACCAGCTAACCATGTGAATTGTTACAGCCTTAGTCAGTGTGTATTTTCATGTAGTGTATAATACGGCAGTTACTATTTTTTTATAACCAGAGAGTGTAACTAATCCTGGGCACTGTATAGCCTTAGTGTAAATCTCCTCTAAATCAATTCTTTGTCCAACATAATTGCCAAAACCAGCCAGTACTATTCAAACTCAGCTTAATCCTTTACCTAACATGAAAAGCAGACGACACTTACAAACAAAATTATTGAATAACTAATTTTTTCGTCTCAAAAACATAGGTTATGTCCTCTCATTGGACCAAGCTCAAGAACCTCATTCCAAAGAGGGGTCATAACCTATGTGTTTGAGAGAAAAATGAGAAAATAATGAAAATTAATTGGTGATTTTTGTGAATGGCACTGGCCAGTTTTGGCAGTTACGTTGGGTAAAGGGTTAAAATCCCTCATTATTTCTATTTTCAATTAATATCTTGTTTTATATTTTAACACACACGCTTCAATAATTTAACATATCAAATATATGTAACCTTTTTTTCTGTTGCTGAGCAAACCGCAAGCTAATTGCTTGAAAGTGTAAAGCTACTCAAGAGGCTTTCAACACTTTTCAATAGACCAATAATAGTGGCTTCTGGCACTCTACCAGATACTGGTAAAAAAAGTTCACTAGGTTCTGGAAATAATATGTCAGTCACCAAAATTAGATGTCTTTATCAAAATTGGTACTGCATAGGTCATATGGTCTTTAACCCTTTACCCAATGAATCGGCTGCATACATCCACGTAATAAGCAAATTTAGCAGATGAAAAAATATTATTTTTCAAACAAAGTGTCAATGACACTGCAGCTCAGCTTATCCAAAAAGGGACTGATCTAAATAGAAAGCACAAGTCATTCACTCAAGTTTCTACAGAAAAGACATTATATTGACACCAAAGCTACATATGAAATCTGAAAAAAATCGGGTGAGGGATGGGGCCTGTTGGGTATATTAATGGAATTGTTGACAATTTATATGTCAAATTCAAGATGGCCGGTGGCAGCCACCTCTTTCAACGGAATGCAGAAAACTCTGATACCTCCCATCTAGACATCATACCAAAGTTACATATAAAATCTGAAAAAGATCGGGTGAGAGGTGTGGCCTGTATGGTCTGCTAATGGAATTGTGGACAATTTATATGCCAATTCCAAGATGGGTGCTGGGGCCATATTTTTCAACAAAATTCAGACAAATTTGATAGCTCCAATCTACACATAACACTAAAGCTACAGACAAAATTTCAAAAAAGATGGGGTGAGAGATGAAAATGTTGACAGTTCATATGCCAAAATCTAAATTGGCCACTGGCGGCCACGTTTTTCAATGCAATATGGAAAAATTTGATAGCTTCCATCTAGACATTGCCTCAAAGTCACATATGAAATTTGGGACTGATCAGATAATAGCCACAGCTTATATAGGTGTGCTAAAGGAATTGTTGGACAATTTATATCCAAATTTAAGATGGCTGCTGGCAGCCATATTTTTCAACAAAATATAGAAAAATTCAACAGCTCCATTTAGACATCACACCAAAGCTACATATGAAATTTGAAAAAGATCGGGTGAGATATGTGACCTGTAGGGTGTGCTAATGGAATTGTTGATAATTTATATGCCAAATCTAAGATGGCCACTGGTGGCCATGATTTTCAACAAAATTTTAAAAAATGAATAGCTCCAATCTCGACATTGCCCCAAAGCCACATATGAAATTTGGAACTGATCAGGTGAAATCTACAGCCTGTAGGGTGTGCTAAATGAATTGTGGACAGACAGAAGTATGGATGTACAATGGATCGCAACCCATCCCAATAGCTCATACTTGATGTTGTCAAGTTGAGCTAATAAAACCATATCATGTGACCCCTTAATGATGAGGTCACACGATATGCTTTGTGTGAAATTTTTTTTTAAAAATGGAAAAATAATATTTAAAATATTTTAAATTTTTATGCCCCTGAATTGAGTAAAGGGTTAAATCGATTATAATCAAGAAACCCTAAAATATTTACATCAAACAGCTATTGATAGTTCCAATAAGTAAGTCAGTTGTGTGGACATGAAGTGTCCAGAGAACATGAGACAGGTCATCTGGTCAAGACACAGATGCCAATTAAGAAGCCGCAGTACATCTACGAAGTAATTACTGGCTATCCCAGTCATTCATGTTGGCACTCTTGAGTTTTCATCAGCAACCTTAGTATATGACATGTAAACATTACATGCATGTCAACCATAACAAGTGCAATGCAAAGCATGGCATATGCCCCTAACTGTGTCATAAAAGGGTAGGTAAGTCTCTCGGGGCATGACCCAAACATGAACTCAGGAACTTGGCTTGAACAAACTTGAATCTCACCCCCTAAGGATGCTGCATAACAAATATCAAAAGATTCTGATTGGTGGATCGGAAGAAGATTTTTAAAGAATATTCCTCATATTGCACTAATTTGAACATTTAGGCGCTCATAGAGAGCACAAATATGAACCCTGGGATTTGATTTCAACAAACATGTGAATGAATCTTCCAAAGATGTTATATGCAAAATATGAAAGCCTTTGGAGCAGTGGTATAGGAGAAGAAGATTCTTTAATGTGTTTCCCATTACTCAGTGTTAAAAATGATGACTCAGCATTTGTTCAAAGTCCTTGAAAAGTACCCTATGAAAAAACTACTGGCAATTTTTTTTTGGACCATTCCTTTCTGCTGTTCCTAAGGAAGCTTCACACAAAATAAAAATAATTCTCAATGCCATGTAGTTTTGGAGATAAGGGCATTTTAAATTTTTTCTATTTTTAGTTCCTGCAGTTCCCATGGGGTGACAGGAACAATTTTTTCACATAAATTAGGTACTTATGACTCAATAAGCCCTAATATCAAATTTGGTTCAAATCGGCCTCTCAGTTTGGAAAATAGAAATTTTGGTACAATTCGGGCTCCCACAGAAAGCTCAAATATGAATCCAGGGACTTGGCTTTAACAAACTTATATCTCACCTCCCATAATGATGGCAAATATAGCCCCACAAACTTCTCTTCAACAAATCAAGTCTGCACCTCAAAAGGAAGATGCACACCAAATATCAAGTCTCTGATACTGCTGGTTTATGAGAAGAAGATTTACTTTTTGGGCATGGCCCTACTGAGGGGCGGGACAACTTGATTTGAACAAAATCAAAATGCTATGTCATGACAAACAAGCATCTCAAATTTTACTTAAATCAGTTCAGCGGTTTTGGAGGAGAAGGTGCAAACACCATGTTCACGAAAGACGGACAGACAACGGACGGTGAGTGATCACTATAGCTCAGCCTGACTGAAAGTCAGGTGAGCTAAAAAAAATTGATTTGAGTTAGCATTCATTAGTTATTGGACGGAAACAAAATTCAATATGGCCACCATGGAGGCCATATTGAATTGGCTAACTGATCCAAAATCAAAACAAAGCTACCTCAAGACACCAATAATGCATAACCAAAAACTAAAATTGATTCACGTCAGCATTCATTAGCTATTTGACGGAAATCAAATTCAAGATGGCTGCCAATGAAGCCAAAATGAATTGGCCATCTTGGTTCAGCTAACTGGTCCAAAATCGAAAGGAAGCTTCCTCTAGATACCAACAATGCATAATTAAACAAGAGCAACATGAAGTGCAGCATATGCCCCCTTCTGCAATATCATGGATAGAATTTAAAAAAACAAAAAAACAAAAACAGGATCAACCTTGCAGAACTTTAGACATAGAGCAGAAACCAATTTCAAGTGTATTTAACATTGGAGGTCACTATAACCTTGACCGTAGCACATTATGGTAAAAATAAACAGGTTTCTTTCACTCATCATACATAATCCACATATGAAGTTTGGTAAAGATCCAGTTGGTAGAACTTTTGTTATAGATCGGAAACCAATTTCAAGTGTTTTGAACAGAAACCAAATTCAATATGGCCACCATGGCGGCCATATGGAATTAACTAACTGATCCAAAATTGATAGTAAGCTTTCTCTAGACACCAATAATGTGTAACCAAAAACTGAAATTGATTTGAGTCAGTATTCATTAGTTATTGGGTGGAAACCAATTCAAGAAGGTCACCATGGAAGCCATAATGAATTGGCCACTGGTGGAAATTGATTTGAGTCAGTATTCATTAGTTATTGGGTGGAAACTAAATTCAAGAAGGTCACCATGGAAGCCATAATAAATTGGCCACTGGTGGCCATCTTGGATCAGCTGACTGGTCCAAAATTGAAAGGAAGCTTCCTCTAGACACCAACAATGCATAATTAAAAAATAAAAATGATTTGAGTTAGCATTCATTAGTTATTGAACGGAAACCAAATTCAATATGGCCACCATGGCAGCCATATTGAATTGGCCAGCTGGACCAAAATCGAAAGGAGGTTTCCTCTAGACACCAACAATGAATAATTCAAAAATAACAAGAGGCCCCAGGGGGCCTGAGAGTGCTCACCTGACATGGTAGCCTAAATATCAACCCAGAGAATTGATTTCAACAATCTGCATCTGCTACTCCTAAGAAAAACTTATACCAAATATCCAAAGATTCTGAACAGTGGATCTAAAAAAAAAAAAGATTTTTAAAGAATATTCCTCACATTGAACTAAGTTATAATTCGGGCTCCCACAGGGAGCCCATATATGAACCCAGGGACTTGGCTTTACCAAACTTGAATCCCCCTCCACCCCCACCCCCCACCCCCAAGGATGCTACACACCACATATCAAAACATTCCAAATGCTGGATCTGAAGAAGATTTTTAAGAAAATTCCTCATTTCGAACTAAGTTATAATTCAAGCTCCCACAGTGAGCCCAAATATGGACCTAGGGACATGGCTTGAACAAACTTGAATCTCACCCTCCTAAGGATGCTGCATACCAAATATCAAAACATTCCAACTGCTGGATCTGAAGAAGATTTTTAAAGAAAATTCCTCATTTTGAACTAAGTTATCATTCAGGCTCCCACAGCAAGCCCAAATATGGACCTAGGGACATGGCTTGAACAAACTTGAATCTCAACCCCCTAAGGATGCTGCATACCAAATATCAAAACATTCCGACTTCTGGATCTGAAGAAGATTTTTAAAGAAAATTCCGCATTTTGAACTAAGTTACAATTCAAGCTCCCACAGTGAGCCCAAATGTGGACCTAGGGACATGGCTTGAACAAACTTGAATCTCACCCCCCTAAGGATGCTGCATACCAAATATCAAAACATTCCGACTGCTGGATCTGATGAAGATTTTTAAAGAAAATTCCTCATTTTGAACTAAGTTATAATTCGGGCTACCACAGTGAGCCCAAATATGAACCCAGGGACTTGGCTTGAACAAACTTGAATCTCACCCCCTAAGCATGCTGCATACCCAATATCAAAAGATTCTGCCTGCTGTATCTTGAGAAGAAGATTTTCAAAGAAATTTGCCTGAAATGCACTAAGTTCAAATTTGGGCTCCTATACTGAGCCCAAATATAAACCCAGGGGGCCAATTTGAACAAACTTGAATCAGATCCACCCCACGATGTTGCATACCACATGGCAAAAGATTCTGCCTGCTGGATCTGGAGAAGAAGATTTTTTAAGAAATTTGCCTGAAATGCACTAAGTTCAAATTTGGGCTCCTATACTGAGCCCAAATATGAACCCAGAGGGCCAATTTGAACAAACTTGAATCAGATCCACCCCACGATGTTGCATACCACATGTCAAAAGATTCTGCCTGCTGGATCTGGAGAAGAAGATTTTTAAAGAAATTTGCCTGAAATGCCCTAAGTTCGAATTCAGGCTTCTGTAGTGAGCCCAAATATGAATCCAGGGGGCCGTTTTGAACAAACTTGAATCAGATCCACCCCACAATGTTGCATACCAAATATCAAAAGATTCTGACTGCTGGATCTGGAGAAGGAGATTTTTGAAGAAATTTGCCTGAAATGCAGTAAGTTCGAATTCAAGCTTCTATAGTGAACCCAAGTATGAATCTAGGGATCCGATTTGAACAAATTTGAATCAGATCCACCCCACAATGTTGCATATCAAATATCAAAAGATTCTGCCTGCTGGATCTGGAGAAGAAGATTTTTTAAGAAATCTGCCTGAAATGCACTAAGTTCGAATTCGGGCTCCTATACTGAGCCCAAATATGAACCCAGGGGGCCGATTTGAACAAACTTGAATCAGATCCACCCTACAATGTTGCATACCAAATATCAAAAGATTCTGCCTGCTGGAGATGGAGAAGAAGATTTTTTAATGTTTTTCCCATTGCCTACAGTGTTAAATAATGCTGACTCAGCACTTTTTCAAAAGTCCCGAAACTGTACCCTATGATAAAACCGATGGCAATTTTTTTTTACCAATCCTTTCTGTTGGCCCTAAGGAAGCTTCACACCTAATAAAAATTCTCAGTGAAGTGCAGTTTTAGAGATATGGGAGTTTTAATTTTTTTCTATTTTTAGCTCCTGCGGTTCCTACGGGGCTACAGGGGGAAAAAAATTTGGCATAAATTAGGTACTTATGACCCAATAAGCCCTCACATAAAATTTGGTTCAAATCAGCCTCTCAGTTCGGAAAATAGAAATTTGGGGTGGGGCCAAACATTTTGCCCCTCCCATAACGACGCCAAATATAGCCCATCAAACTTCTCTTGAACAAATCTGAGTCTACACCTCAAAAGGAAGCTGCACACCAAATATCAAGTCTCCGCTACTGCTGGTTCATGAGAAGAAGATTTTTTAAGATTTCAGCACACTTTTTGGGTGTGGCCCTACCAAGGGGAGACGCAACTTGATTTGAACAAAATCAAATTGCGATGACTAACAAACTATTATCTCAAATATCAATTAAATTGGTTCAGCGGTTTGGAAGGAGAAGACGCAAACACCATGTTCACGGACGACGGACGACGAAGGACGACGACGGACGGTGAGTGATCACTATAGCTCTCCTGACTGAAAGTCAGGTGAGCTAAAAATGATTCGAGTCAGTATTCATTAGTTATTGAACAGAAATTTAAATTTTATAGTAAATTTCCTTTCTCATTATACCTACCACAATTGTTTAGTACAGGCTTGCACTACAGTGGAAGTCCCTAACTCGGATAATATACCATTTTTGTCTTTCCCAAGCAATTTGGGAAAGAAAAGTGGTGCAAAAGCACCAAGAAAAAATAAGCCAAAACTGGGTCGAGTGCAACCGGCGCAGACCCAGTACGGGACGCTCTCTTCCAAGTACAACTCCACGACTTCCGTTGCCAGTGCGCATATGCATCGCTAATGACTCATTCTTTTTGAATCCGCTAACGTTAGAGATATGTGATCAGCGGGGAGGAAGGATTCTTACCCATATAAGAAGACGAGAGGGTCTCCATGTAAACAATTGTGGTAGGTATAATAAGAAAGGAAATTTACTATAAAATTTAAATTTCTTATCAACCTACCCACAATTGTTTACTACAGGCTGAATAGACAATAGGCTGGAGGGAATTGCATAACCAACCCTTCATATAACCCAAGCGCACTGGAACCGTGAATAGACGGAAGAGATCCCGAGGCTTATCAACCATAGCATCACAAATATTAGTAAAAGACAATGAAAGATCAGGCATATGGTTTTGTCCAACGCACAGACAGAAAGGGCAGTAACAGCACGGAGCTGGAACTGACCCTGTAAAAAGCTGAATGGCTGGAATAGACAACAGCCTGAGCCAAAGAAATAGGGCCCATAGGACAAAGGTCCTCTGTCAGCTCTTGCAACTGTCGCAGATAAATGGAGAATGTAGCATTTCTCCAGTAGGCTGCCAGTATAACATCCGACAACATGACGGAGTTAGTGAAAGCCCTGAGAGGAAGACAATGCACGCACCTCGTGGCAGAAAAAAACAATTGGTAATACAATCACCAGGCGAGCGGAAGCTTCACAAATAGCAAGACATCCATCGAGAAATGGATGCAGGAGAGATCTGGCATGTGAGAAAATGCACATCCATCCAGGATTAGAGAGCAGCACCCAAGAAAGTGTCCATCTTGGAGTAAACTGCAAAGTCCTAGGCCTTTTCAAGGAAAAGAGCTGAACAAGCTTGGAGAGGCAAGGATGAGTGTCGAAACAATGCGGTACCACATATGAAAAAAGGCCTCCGAAGCATGGACTTGTACTCATTGCTGGAGACCCCCAGAAACAAACATATACCAGAAACTCCGCAAGTGGTGTGATCGAAGGAGTGACAGAAGCAACACAATGATCGCACACCATCGACAGAAGAACCTTCTACTTAGCCACAGAGGCTAAACCAGTGGAGTGAGTGACTCCTTGAAGAAGAAAAGCAACTTCACTGCTTGTCTCGAAAAACCACTACGGAGGAGACAGGACCCGATAAAAGACATGTGCGAAGGCACAATGAAGTCAGGTCAACTTGAAACCTCCTCGGGCGACTTTGGCAAAGAAAGTTGCGACGTAGAGGGAGACATGCCGGAACCGCCGCTAATAGAGAGAGGAGCAGATTGATCCTGCAACTGCAAACATGAATCTTCGCTAATACTTGAGGAAGAATCGGTGCAGGAGGGAAGGCATAGCCGATCCAACCTGTCCAGTCCAGAGATAGAGCGTCTACCACAAATGCCAGAGGATCTGGACAAGGAGAGACAAAGGTCTCTACCTGATGATTCCAGCGAGTGGCGAAAAGGTCGACCAGAGGACGTCCCCACCGCTCGCAAATCGCCTGAAACACCGACCGATGTAGCGTCCATTCGGGTGGAAGGACAAAGTCTGCTAGGCATTTTGAGACACCCGGGAATGTGTCGAATGGACACCCGAGTGTTTACATCCCGCGCCAACAGAAGATCCCGAGATAGCCGATACATGGGAATCGAATGTGTGCCTCCTTGATTCTGTATTTAGGCCACTACTATCGAATTGTCCGAAAGAAGTAGGACAATATGGTCCGACAGGTGAGGGATCCAAAGCCGAAAACTCAACAGAAGAGCAAGGAGCTCCTTATGGTTGATATGAAGGCCCACCTGCTCGCTGTCCCACTCGCCGTGAGTGGACAGACCAAGAGGATTCAACGTCACACCCCAGCTCCGATCGCTGGCATCCGCAGTAAGGATGCAATTGGCCAAAGGAAGATCCAACGGAACACCTGTGTCAGCCAGGAAACATCAGCCCAAGGGTGGAGGTGACAAAGCAGGGACCGAGGAATAGGAAGTTCCAGGTCCAGCGGATCTACATTCGGAAGCCAATGATCCAACAGGAAGTGTTGGAGAGGTCGGACAAACAAGCGACCGAGTGGAATGAGATCTGTCACCGAACCGCAAAGGCCCAGCATCCGAAGGAAAGTCCTGACCAAGACCGAGGAAGATTGAAGCAGGTTCCGAGTCAAGGAGGAAAGAATCGTCGCCAGAGCATTGGGGACCGACACCATATTGTGAAGAGTGTCGAAATGCATCCCTAAATGACGAAATTGCTGAGAAGGAAGGAGATCCGACATCTCGCGACTGACTCTAAAATCCAGCGACGCTAGTAGGCAAAGAAACTGCCGGACATCTGACTCCAGAACAGAAGCATTGTGGTGCCGTTGAAGGATGCCGTTCAGGTAGGCTGACGAAGTCACAGCCGACTGAGTACGGTGGAAAGCAAGCACATGTGACATCAGGCGGGTGAAGGCCCAAGGAGCCAGGTTCAAACCGAACGGGAGAGCTCTGAATTGATAGACTCGATCCCGAAACGAGAACCGAAGGTATTTCCATGACACCAGATGAATGGGTACATGGAAGTAGGCATCCTTCAGGTCGATACTGGCAGCAAAGTCGCCCTGATGAACTGAACGTCGAACTGACCGGAAAGTCTCCACACTGAAACGATGAGCTATTATGTACTCATTCAGGATACTCAGATCGGTGACAGGACAAAAATTTTCTTCGGCACCAAGAAAAGTCTCGAGTAAAACTCCGGTGAAAGGGTGTTCCTGACCACCTCGATTGCACCTTTGGAGAGGAGATTGTCGATCTCCTGCACCAGAAGGTCCCGACGTAGAGAATCGGAAGGGACCTAAGTTGGGAGGGGCACCCGAGATAAACTGGGGTGCCGCTGGAA
This sequence comes from Pictodentalium vernedei, assembly GCA_031216915.1. Taxonomy (NCBI): domain Eukaryota; kingdom Metazoa; phylum Mollusca; class Scaphopoda; order Dentaliida; family Dentaliidae; genus Pictodentalium; species Pictodentalium vernedei. The sequence continues at coordinate 216,506,210 of CM062295.1, read as the reverse complement.
GGACAGTCGCAGACCAGATTGTATGACGTCGAGGACCCAAGTGTCTGACGTTATCTCTGTCCAACTGTCGTAAAACATTGACAGCCTTCCCCTGACTGGAGGTGAATCAAGGTGAGGACCTTCACTTGCGGCATCGACGAGGCCCCCAGAGGAGAAACCACCACCTTGGGAAGCGACAAAGTCCTGAGGCTGCCAGCGAGCATGGCCACGTCGGCGCTTCTTCTGAGCATAAGGAGCCGAAGGTGTAGCCGACGTCGCAGATGAGGCAGACGCAGTAGGACGCTTGGCGGGCCTGGAATGACCACCACACGCAGCAGCAGGTTGGTCCAGCTGTCGTAGCAAAAGCTGGTCCTTCGAATGACGAAGAACCTCGCCACGGACAGCTTCCACGGAACCATGGAACAACTGAGGTCCAACCAAAGAGGCAGACCTCAGAACAGCATGCTGCTCAGAAGGGATGGTGAGGAATCCAACACCGCATTCCAGTGGGCCAGCTCCAAATTAGCGTGAGCGTGTGTCAAGTTCATGAGAGCCTGTGACAAAACACGAAAAGGCACCTGAGCATCATCAAACTCCCCTGGTGGAAAATATTCAGCCAGGAAAGCGACGACATGGTCCGCGAGAGATAACATACCCAGCATCTCTCGGGACAGGCCCACCATAGACTCAACTACCGACATCGGGAGAACTGCCGACTTAGACTTAATTAACCTGAGGGAAGAAGAATCCTCATCCACAGTAGTCATGCCTTGGAAGATTGGTGGACAGACGGAATCGTAAACACGAAACTGCGATGGAGGCAGAAAGGCATCAGCTCTAGAAAAGAAAGACTCCTTGAGGGCCTTAGAACGCATTTTGGCATCCAAGCCCTGGAAGGACTCAACAACCTGAGCCGATTGCAGAGGACGCAAAGCCCCAGAGCTAGAAGGCTCAACAGGGTTACGGCGCTCCACAGAGGACCGCAGCCGGACGGTCACAGATGGCTGGTCTGAAGGTTGAATGTCCGGCAATAAGCCAAAGACAAAATCCAAAGCCTGCCCCAAGACTGACGAGGGGGGGGGGGGGGGGGGCATCACCTTCAAGAAAATCGTCATCTTCTGTTGCAGAAGAGATGTAGCCCAACTCGGGCTAACCAGCAGAAACCTCCTGTGAATAATGTGCAGTATCCAATGGGCCAGGCGAGACATCTCAGCGACCGACCAAAGGAGGTTGTGCCTCAGGAGGCACAGGGAGCCCAACTTGAGGGTTGCTAGAAAGCAACCAGGTGAGCGCCAAAACAGCCTGACGCAGGTCACCCTGAGAATCTGTTGCAGCAGCATCGCCAGACGGAGTGTCCTCCCAATGGACCCTTCTTGTAGAAGAACCCAAATCCTCAGAAGGGACCGACGATGAACGTCGATCGGCAGACAGAATAGGGACACAGTGAGAAGACACTGGAGGATAGTCCCGATTGTGATGCCCAGGGGCAATCACTGACCTCTGCGGAACAGAAGGCCCTGCCTGCAAATCCTCGAAAGAGATCGACGGCGTTATGTCGATCGGTAGCTGGACCTGGGACACGGTGAGAAGACACGGGAGGATAGTCCCAAGAATGACAGGATCCTGCCATTGGCCTCTGCGCAGCAGAAGGCTCCAACTGCCCATCCTCTGAGACCGACGGCAAGCATCGATCGACATCCAGACTCAGAACACAGTGAGGAATCACCGGAGGAAGGTTCAGAGAGTGACAGCTAACTGGGACTGTCACTGACCTCTGCCGAATAGCAGGCCCTGGATGCCAATGTCCCAACCCCATCCTGCTAGTCGGGACACTAGCAGGGGAAGGAGGAACAATAAACGAATCGCTTGAGGGACGAGGAATCGCTGCCGAAGCAGCCGAATGGCTCAACCGACTAGGAGCAAACCTAGCCAGATGAGACGGAGCAGACAGCAAACCCGCACAGCTTCGCCACGAAGCCAGGGGAGGCTGAGAGCTCATAGACACACCAGCAGATACAGTCTCGGACCCCCGAGACTGTATACCATCCCCAGAGGAGATGGAAGAGCCACCATCATACAGAATAGGATCTGTAGTAACAACTTCCTCAGCAACTGTCGACGGCGTAGGAGGAAAATCGGAGAGTGTCACCGAGCTGACCTCGGAGAAGCTCTCTACGAAAACAGACGCCTCAAGAGTGACATCAGAAGACAAAGAGACCATAGTCTCCACGTCAGGTATCACCGCACTAGCACCATCAACAGTTGCAGAGGAACTCGCCCCAGAAAAAGACAGATCAGCATTCTGTGTGACAGAGTCACTACGTGCACTAACAAAAATATCTGATAAGGCACGGCTACCCTTACCCCGAGAACGAGGGGTTCTAGCTCTAGACAGAACCACTTTGTTAACAGAAGCCCAGAATTTTGAGGACCAAACCCCACAAATACCACATGATTGGGCCTGAGTACAATTGTTGCAAGTGACACATGTGGAATGAGAGTCGTCCACATGTTTCACCTGCAAACAAGAGGAACAAGGAATAGTCTTAGGCATAATATGAAAATGATATATGAAATCAAGCTTCCCGCCGACGGAAAACAGAACAATGGTTGTGTTCACACGTGGGGGGGAAAAACAAGACTATGTGTGAAAAAGCAAGCAAAAATTTCAAAAATATCATGAAATAGTAATAATTTAGAAGCTTGAAAAGAATACAATCCACTTGCACATAATCAGATGAAGATAGCACATACAAATAAGTTGTTCACGAAGATAACAGCTAAAAAATAGCACGAGTCACAAAAATTTCCGACCAGTACAATGGTGGAAATAAAAGGAATTGACATCAGGGTTGTTACGCATGCGCTCGGTAAACGCAAGAGGTGTGCAGAGAGAGTACCTGTAATTTCGAGCGCTGATCTCGCTCGACCCTTTTTCGATCTTTTTTATGCTTTTGCACTCTATTACTTTTCCAACCTGTTTGGAAAAGTTTCTTAAAAGCTTGAGTTAGTTCCGAAGTAGGGCTTGCACTTACGTTACAGCCAATTTTAAACAATTGTGAGTAGGTTGAAAAGAAACGACCTGTAGACTGTGCTAATGGTTTTCGGGTTTTGGGCTCGGGCAACCATACCGGTTGACCGATCACGACCCAAAGGAGACGTTTTCATCTAGACATGACCCCAAACCTGCATATGAAATTAGTGATGATCAGACAAAAACTATGGGGTGTAGCCTGTGCTAAAGGAAAATGTGAATAGATGAACAGACTTCCGCACGCATGATGGCAATAGCTTATCTTGACTTTGTCAAGTTAAGCTAAAAATGAAGTTCAAGTCAGTTAACCTACCTCAAGTAAACAATGAAGACGATCCTCTTTTAGGTACATTCAAAGCTTTGATGTTCTGAACTTTTGAACCATCAGTGTAATAATAAAGACTGGTCATCAGTTGCGAACTTCGTAAGTTTGCAACTGCCGACTGGTCTTGATTATTACACTAACAGTCAAAAGTTCAGAACATCAAAGCTTTGAATGTACCTAAAACACAAATACTTCTAATGGCTTCTTGTGGTTTAACGTCAACGTTCTTGACCTTTAAACACAACAGTTTTTTCATCAATTTTTTTAAAAATTATTATACGTCTAAAATGGGGTAAAATTTAACGATTCTTCAACAACGAAAAATACTAATCGATTTCGGCGTGGTCGGTGGACAATCGATTAATTGATAATCGTGACAGCCCTAGTAATAAGCAAACCATGATATCATATTGAATAGTCAGACATGGGAGTGTTCAAATTTTCACAAAGTTTCAAAATGAGAGGATTCTTCAACTTAGGTTTGAGTAAAGCTAGTAAAGAGGAAAGAGAGTCGAAAAAGATATAGAGGATATTCACGAAAATTTGATGAATACCGAAAATATCTCGTGAGTGGCTACAAAGAAATATGAGGATCTTCACGAGCGACGCAGTCGCGAGTGAAGATCCTCATATTTCTTGTAGCCACGAACGAGATATTTTCGGTATTCATCAAATTTTCGTGAATTTTCTTTTTATTTAATGCTCTACGACTTCAAACTCTCCAATTTGTGGCCTTTATTTGCCATTAAGGCGCAAAATTTATGTGCCGAACCGGCGTCCATACAAAAATTACAACAACCAAACTCCAACCATTGGAATGTGTGAATATCCGCACAAAAAGTAGTCCCGTCTTATTTCTCCCCTAACTTTACGATTTACCAAGGCTGGCGAATTGAAATAATCGCAATGTGTTTCGAAGAAATAGAACAATAACAAAAAACACCACTTTCTTATTTTCAATAACAAGACACGTCATTTTATTTTTTTTTAACTCAATGCACTGAAGACGTGTGAAGTTGAACTGAAGAAATTTGAAAGTGATTTCGGCTTTTCGCTGGAAGGTGAATGAGAAAGTCAAACTTTGAAACCGCTGATTTAATGAATTGATTTAGTCACTGTCACTATCAATTATTCGAATTCGTTTGTATTTGGGACTCTGGAATTCATTACTGATGTGCTGACTCGTTTAAAGTACATGTGATTCGTCATCCGAACCTACGATGAAATATCGATTTCTAAATATCATTTTGATATTTCGTTTTGCCGACCGACAGGGGAATATGACTTAATTTTTCAGCGTGAATTGATGCCTGAGCATTAAATAAAATCAGCTTCCTTTCCTGTACATTCTCGATGTGATCAAGTGCTAGATGTAGAACATTAACTTCAGCTGTGAAAATAGAACTCTTATTTGGTATTCTGATCGAGGTGATCTGATCATCAGTAACAACTGCCGATGATACCTTGTCACCATCTTTAGATCCATCTGTACAGACCCTTCCATATGCACTATATTAAGACTCTATTTTGGCATATTTTTGTTTAAACAGCAGAAAGTTTATCTCAGATTTTTTGGAGGAAGTAAGGTTTTTAAAAAATAACAGTAAGTTTCCGAAGATGCCAAGGAGGAATATATGGTTCACAGTTCTCTTTTATTGAATCAGGTGCAAACATGGCAGATTCCATATGGACTTAAATTCCAATTCCTCAATGTATTCCATGTCGATGTGTCAAACCGTGTCTGAGATACAAGAATGACCCATTTATAACATTTTTTTGCTCCACCCACATTTTTTAGCATTAAAATCAAACATTGAGGTACAAAAATGCATTTGAAGGTATCAAAAGAGATTTCAATTTCAAAATTTCTGAAAATACACTCAATGACCCAAGAATGGCCCCACTGACTTTGATCCATATTTTGAAACTCCGAGTTTTGATAGATTTGGTGTTGGTCCCAAGTCAATATTTTATACCATGTCCAAGATATTAGCTTGACACAATAAGGCCACACAAAGTAGATCTTCTGTTTCTTGGGCCATTATTTGTAAAATTGCATGCGGGCGAGTGGTTTTTTATTTTATTTTTTATTTCAGTAATTACTTCTTTGCCACCAAAAGTTCATGTTCTTGGTTTATGTTTTAGGCCTCATAATCTACAGAATAGCATGAGTGTTGGTGTATTTCATCCCTTGAATGCAAGAAGGCTTTGCAATGCTAAAGAATTGCAAAGCCTTCTTGAACTCAAGGGACAAATTCATCAATTTTTTTAACTTGGGTAAAATATCAGACATGAACCATTAAATTTTTATTTTTTTTTAAGTTTAAATTGGTTATAAAAAGATAGCATGCGGCAGCCAAAAGGACCATGCGGGAGGGCCTGAAAAACAGATTTTTTATTTTGTTAGGCCTAACAAATTTTTTTACACCATCCATTAAGCCTTGATTTGAAAGTAGACACAACTGGTGTCTGGCAAATGAAGGTATTTCTCACATTCAAAATGACATCCTGAACTGCGATATTGGAAAACTTTACTAAGGAACATCATACTTGCATTTCGGAAATTGTATTGTTCCAAATGTGTTAAAACTATCTGCGTTTGAAACATATTTTATCAGAGAAAAATCTCACAAATTTTAATAGTTTTTTTCTCATTCAAGGGACATAACTACCAAGCCTCATTATAAACAAACATGAAAAACAAACATGGTCTGTTTTCTATCAGTTTGAAGATATTCCAAAAGTTTGCAAACACTATTTTTACAGATTTTATCTGGTAGAAACAATAGATAAAAACATATTTTTCCATTTTTTTTTAATTCAAGGGACATAAATCCTAAACTATATTACGAACAAAAGCAAAAAGTGAACTTGTAGTGTAAAGTTGAGATGATCCAGAAATTTGAAAACTTTTAGTTATCTGAAATAGGTTTGATGTGATAGAAAAAAATCCTCCAATATTACCGTTTTTTCTGTTTGAAGGAGCATAACTCTTAAATTATAAAAGGGACAATTGTCAAAATCAAACTTGACCTGTACCTCATGAAATGTAAGAATTTCCTAATACTTGACAACAAGCTGTTGTTTCATGTTTCAAACAGATTTTATTTGACTGAAACTGAAGATCATAAATTTTAAAAAAAAATGTTACCTGAATGTACATCAAGAGTAATAACTCTGAAACCATGCAAACAAAGACATAAATCTTATTGAGACAGAAAGCAGTGTCGACAAAGTGTGTTCAACATGACTATCTGCATCTCTCACAATATTGTGGTCATAACACAAGTATGAAGTAAAGTTCAGCCAATCATTTATACCAATGCTGCTCACTTTAGATGACTTTCACTCCAGGTATTGGTTAGCATGGACTATTTTATTAGTACAACAGATCTTGTTCACTACAGTAAACAAGCACTGCTCCACTACCTGAGATTTCAATAGGGACACCTAGAAAAACCTTTACAACTTTCATTAGATTCATATAAGATTTAAAAACTGTGGTAAGAAAGTGGTATTATCTTGGTTGTATTCAACTGGAGCTTGCATTTCCATAATTACAATTGATAGATAGAAGGCTGACTAAAAAATAAATGCCAAAAGTTTTTTATTCCACATGAGAAATGTGCTGTACATTTCCACAACCAGAAAATATGTTTACAGACTTTCAAATGTTTTCCAAACTTTCAAAACAGTGTAAGAAAACTGTTATACTGTGAAGACTAAAATAACTAATCTTGTTACATTCACGAAAGAATGGAGATTGTCCATGTTTGATAAAGCAGTACAGTGGAGCCCACTTAACTGGATATCTCTTAACTGGATAACCCTGTTAACTAAATATAATTTCCAAACACCAAACCATTTACCATACTCCCAGTACATATTTGACCTGTTAATTGAATACAGGTTATAGAGTAAACTCCTGTTAATTGAATAAAAAATCTTGCAACCTCTCGAGAGATTATATTGACTCTCCCCAGTTTGCCTTTGTTTATAGACCTATTTGGCCTCCAAACATCCAATACAGGTATTTAATCCATTATATCTTGTTTGACAGAGCTCATGGAGCTCTGTCAAACAAGATATAATACAATAAATGCTAAGTTTATCCCTAGAATACAGAGAAGTGACACAATCCGTTAATTGAATACGTCTGTTAATTTAATAATTCTCACTGGCAAAGTAGCTATTCAATTAACAGGGTTCCACTGTAATGAAAAGCAAAACTCAGAAAAAATTATCAATTGATGTGCAAATAAAGCTAATATCTCAAAAGTAGAAAACTATTTAGTGTCTCCTTCACCATTAAAATCATCAATAGTAATTTACATACAATTCCATGTGACACCAATTGATTTGACTTCGAAAAAAATACAAGTCAGCAAAATATAAGGGCAAAAAAAATTTGATCAATTCTCACAGTTCACCAGAAATAACCCTGACTGGAATGAAAATTTTCTTATTGTTTCTATTTGAAGGAAATTAATCCCACCACAAAAATAGATCATCAACCTAATTGACAACAAACACATTAATTATCATTCCTTCCTGAGCCAATACACAAATAAGCTGTTGTCATCACATTCACAGATGAACAAATTAATAATGATTGATTAATATTCGAATTTGTCTACATGTTAAATTAAATCTGGTAGAAGGTGTACTAATGTTTTCAGAGCAAATTGCATTTCACAGCAATTTTATGTCTCTAGACTTTTACAGAGAAATGGAATAAGATTACCATAAGAGACAACCTAAACATTGGGATAAAATTGTCTGATTTTCCAGCTTATAAACACAGTAAACAGATAAGCTCCAGAAAAGATTTTGGTATAAACAATGAATATATTCAAGTAGATTACTTGTGCGATGTTGTGTATTTCACCTCTTGGAATCTTTTATACATATAGGTTATTACCACCATGTGGGTTTCCGAGATGGTATAGTGAAGTTGAGACCTTGTCTCAGAGTATATATTGACGAGTCCATTTATATAAGACCCAGAGGCAAGGTCGAGACCCAAATTTAAAGAGGGATGGAAAAATTGTTCATACATCAAAGTAGACATTTTTGATCGTTGATAAAAAGAACGCCTTGTAATTTCATATTTTAGTCTCACATGAGAAAATCACAAAACTTAGTAGGCCTCTTAAACAATATTTTCAACTATTTTTTGTGATTTTCACGTCAGAATGAAATCTGAAGATTTTGAAAATCCTTTCTCACATATATTTAGGCCTAATTTTCCAATGAGTGTCTTCCTCACGTTCATCAGTTGCACGTACCCTGCAGCCAGCCCCCATTCTCCCAGCTTTAAATTTTTAACTGGATATGGATGGTTCTAAAATCTGCATAAATTAAACTGTCTATCACAAAAAAATTTCAAATTTTAAAAGTCTGATCAAGGTAACATATTTATAAGGATATATCACGTCTGCTCAAAACTTTCAGATCAGTCAATGGGAAGAATACTGCCAATCTATTAGCTGACATATGGAAACTAAACAGAGAAACAAGCAGTGATTATTATGCAATGTATTGTTTCATGCTCTCAAATATCTGTTAAATGGTGAAACCTGAGGCAGGTCAGAGCAAAAGCAGGTTTTAAATGGAGTGAGTTTTAAGATCTTATAGGGTACTATAGGTATCAAACAATCAATCAATATTCACCCAGTAGATACTATCAGAAAGATGAAACAATAATATAATTATCTAATTGCACCCAAACTTAATATGGAGTAACGATATTAAAATAAATTTAAAAGTTTGAATAAAATTAATTTTATAGTACAACTTTTGTAGTGCTTTTTGTGCTTTGTTAACATAATGTTGTTGGACTTTTTTCGACTCAGCTTTTGTCTGTAGGAATTTACCATTGTAGGACTAAAAGAGTTCATACACAGCAGTTAACAACAACTATACATGTACAGTAAACCTGTCTTGAGCGACAGACCCCTGTGACCTTGTACCATTTGGTTGTTTTCCTCTGTAATGGACCTGTCAGGAGAGACCACCTGTTTTGAGAGACCTCTTTTGCTTGGCAAATGAATGATAAATTGGCAACCTTTGTGTTGCTCTAACTGGAGCTTTCCTAGTTGTTTTACAAGTTTGTTATTTTACCCTCACAACTGGTGCATAAAGGCTGTTAAAAAATGTCTGAATCTATCAAAATTTCCTTGGTGACTAAGAAGGGCGCAAAGCTACCATGGATACAGCAGGTTGATAGTAGAGCATTCATGTAGTATCTCATACTCCAGAAATGAGACTTGCTAATAATTCATTTAATTTTCATTCAGTTCAGAAATATTTCAAATTAATCAGTCTCACATTGACATCATTCTGTTTTTTTGTGTGCTGCCATTTGGAACAAACTGTGGAATAACAATGCTGTGAAACTTCTAACGAACTGCATCTTTAAATGAACAATCATACCACACTACATTATTATCATTTGTCTCTACAAGACCCTGCCCTACCCTGGATTACGTGGAGGGGCCCCCAACTAGGCCCAGATGTGACAAGGTTTTTTAGAGACTATGTTAATATCTACCTTTAACTCTCATCCCACTGGTGTCAAAATACTCAAAACGCAAGCAAATCAAATATTTCCCATGATGCAGCTTGCATTACAGTAACACCTGTCTTGAGAGACCACAGTATTGTGAGACAACCTGTCTTGAGAGATCACTGTCACATTATATGGATTGGTTGTTTTACTCTATAATGGAGCTTTCATGGAAAATCACCTGGCAAAAAAGGTGGTCTCTCAAGACAGGTTCTAGTGTATTCCAAACCAATTTTCCCTGCACCTAACAATCCAAAAGCTTCCCAAGGATCAGTGTTAAGGCGCAGGTATTATTTCAGTGGCAAAAAAATGCAATTTAACCCTTAAGGGCCTATTTCTGACTTGCAGATTATTTTAAGTGCAATGGAAAGAGCACCCCCCCCCCCCCCCCTGCAAACACACAACATGAAGTGTCTGGGTTAACTCACAAGTCACATTCTAAACACTTTGGTAGTTATTTTTAGGCAAGTCTTGGCTGCCTATATAGCCAGCCAAGTCTTAAAACTGCAAAGCCACAGGATGCAGACTGTCAAAGTAAAGCAAACAAGAGGCCCCAAGGGGCCTGAGGACTCTCACCTGACATGGTAGCCTACATATCAACCCAGGGAATTGATTTCAACAAGTTGCATCTGCCCCTCCTAAGAAAAGCTTATACCAAATATCCAAAGATTCTGACCAGTGGATCTAAAAAAAAAGAAGATTTTTAAAGAATATTCCTCATATTGAACTAAATAATAATTCGAGCTCCCACAGGGAGCCCAAATATGAACCCAGGGACTTGGTTTTGACAAACTTGAATCTCACCCCCCTAAGGATGCTGCACACCAAATATCAAAACATTCCGACTGCTGGATCTGAAGAAGAAGATTTTTTAAGAAAATTCCTCATTTTGAACTAAGTTACAATTCGAGCTCCCACAGTGAGCCCAAATATGGACCTAGGGACATGGCTTGAACAAACTTGAATCTCACCTCCCTAAGGATGCTGCATACCAAATATCAAAACATTCCGACTGCTGGATCTGAAGAAGAAGATTTTTAAAGAAAATTCCTCATTTTGAACTAAGTTATAATTCGGGCTCCCACAGTGAGCCCAAATATGAACCCAGGGTCTTGGCTTGAACAAACTTGAATCTCCCCCCCCCCCCCCCCCCAAGCATGCTGCATACCAAATATCAAAAGATTCTGATTGGTAGATCTGAAGAAGAAGATTTTTAAAGAATATTCCTCATACTGCACTAATTTAAACATTTGGGCTCCCATAGAGAGGCCAAATATGGACCCAGGGATTTGATTTCAATAAACATGTGAAACAATCTTCCAAAGATGTTATGTGTGAAATTTGAAAGCTTTTGGGGCAGTGATTTGGGAGAAAAGTAGTCTTAAATGTTTTTCCCATTACCCACAGTGTTAAAAAATGCTGACTCAGCACTTTTTCAAAGTCCCCAAAAAGTACCCCCATGATACAACCGATTGCAATTTTTTTTTACCATTCCATTCTGTTGTTCCTAAGGAAGCTTCACACCATATAAGAATTCTCAGTGCCGTGTAGTTTTGGAGATATGAGCATTTTAATTTTTTTCTATTTTTAGCTCCTGTGGTTCCCATGGGGCGACGGGAAAAAAGAATTTGGGCATAAATGAAGCACCTATGACCCAATAAGCCCTCATATCACATTTGGTTCAAATCTGCCTCTCAGTTTGGAAAATAGAAATTTTGGGCATGGTGAAAATTCTTGCCCTCCCATAACGAAGGCAAATATAGCTCCTCGAACTTCTCTTGACCAAATCTGAGTCTACACCTCAAAAGGAAGCTGCACACCAAATATCAAGTCTCTGCTACTGCTGGTTCACGAGAAGAAGATTTTTTAAGATTTAAGCACACTTTTGGGGCGTGGTCCTACCGAGGGGCAAGGCAACTTGATTTGAACAAAATCAAATTGCGATGTCATAACAAACTATTATCTCAAATATCAATTAAACTGGTTCAGCGGTTTGGGAGGAGAAGACGCAAACACCATGTTCACGGACAATGGATGACAGACAACGGACAATGGATGGTGAGTGATCACTATAGCTCACCTGACTGAAAGTCAGGTGAGCTAAAAATGTCCTCCAGCACTGAGAAACAGAAACATCACATATTTACCAAAATGAGCCAAAACAACTACCTGAATATATATTTCAAGGACTTTCCATGAGTTTTTTTCATAAAAATCTAATTTTCAAGCACTTTTATGCTTAATCCGCTAGAATCCACTGAGTATTTTAAAAGTGTTTTCCATCAAATCAAGTCATGGCTGCTTTACAGCAGCCATGACGAGATTTGATGGAAAATTCACAAGTCAACGCAAGAATTCAAGGGACAAAATGTTAATACAATATCCAGGGGATAATTCTGTTAAAGGTGCCCAATTTATACATATTTTAGTGTCAAAAGATTTTTTGTCCTGGGCAGGAATATCCCCCACCAGCATGTAAGGAGTTAAAAGGGACTGGAGTTTGAGTTTTAAACTCAAGCACCATAATGCCCCCATACAAACCATGGTTTATATCTTCAGCAGTCTACACTTGTATTCATCAAGTGTATCAGAGGATTTGTTCAACCTCAACCCTTACCTTTCTAAAAGCCACATGAGAGCTCCTTGTGAGTGATTTTCAATACATTTCTTTCAGATCAGAGTACCAAAAGTACTGGGAGCATCAATTTTAGACCCTTTCTTGCCTCTTTGAAATTGATGCGCAAATTTCCGCCATCTCTGAATGGAAAACTATCAGTTTCAAATGTTCCATTTAAATATTCAGTACCAAGCCACTAGAAGAAAATTTTGATGAATGTCTCACCATATCATTTGGAGCTACCAGATTACTGAATTTCCATAACAGACCATGATTATCAGCTACCTGAACTTTTGAATGTGTCCACTCCAGACTAGCAGACTGCCTAATGATATTAAGAAACTTATTATTGGTTATTATAGTAACAGTTCAATCCCTATAAGAAGTAAAATGTAAATCTTCATGTAAAATACTCCATGAATTGGATAATTCCTGAACCAGCCCTGTGTTAACCCCTCAAGATAATTTTTAGGAAACAAAGTTTATCTAGATAATTCTGTAATTGTATTATGAATCTCTCCAACTACAATATTAAGCCATGCCTTTGACGAATATTAGTCAGTCACAAAGACATAACCAAGCAGGGGCACGAGGGGACACATGCTCCCCCCCCCCCCCCCCACCCAATTTTTCTAAAAAAAAATTAAATTTATGAAGTTTGGATGTACCGGTACTGTATTAAGTTAACTATTGTCAGTCTAGTTTATTATGTTATGAGAATGAATTAATGTCACTGATAACGTTACTTAATCCAGCTGGCCCAGAGGGATAAAGTTATGCATACAATTTTGTACACTTGTTGTCGATAGAGTATGCAGTTAATTAAGGTCATTGATAATGAATTTAATCCGGCTGGCCGATGGGGATATGTTACACCTATAATGCTTATGTTGTTTTTTGATATCCGGTATAACAAGTATAATGTATTGTATAAGAGGCCAACAAGATCAGCCAGAAAATGTTTCAAAACATCCATGAACTGACCTGTTTATTCAGTTATTAGACAAATTCAAAGTAGAACTTGAACAGCGATTTTCGCCCAGCAGTTTGACTGTAATGAAAGGTGTTGATTCACTTCTGGGGTTTCCATCAGGTGCCTTTTTAGACTATGAAGTGACGATAGCACCACTTGTTGAAATGTTTTCAGATAGTTTGGACACTGACACTGTTCTGATGAAAGCAGAGTTAGCTATAGCAAACCAATCTGCCCATACTCATAATTAATACTGACTTTAACCCTTTACCCAACGTATTGACTAAAACCGGCCAGCGATATATACAAAAATCGCCATTTTTTATTATTTTTTCATTTTTTGTCTCAAAAACATAACTAATTTTTTCCATTTTTTGTCTCAAAAACATAGGTTATGACCCCTCTTTGGAACGAGCTCAACGATGTGAAAGTCAATCTTGAAAATGGTGAATATGGATGAAATTCTCTCCCCTAAAATGATTTGAGACCCGAGCTTAATTTATTCTGCTCAACTTCTTTTATTATCTTAATTGACCTTGGATGAACAGCATTATGTGCTGGGATGTGTTCAGAATTTTTTTTTCTGTTGTTAAATTTAAAGTAATAAATTAATTTTTTTTTTACGTTTGGGTGGATAATCGGGGTGGAGGATAAACTAGGTTACCACTTCTTCCACCCCCACATCTCCAAAGATAACCTAGTTTATCTTTGGGGGGAGGGGAGAAAATCAGGGTGGGGGGGGTAGATATCATGGGACACCGGATTCTGTTTTCCCAGTAAAGCTGAGCTTCTTTCTCGCAAATAAGCAAGCACTGTTCCACTTCCTGGAGGTTCCCATAGAGGAGTCAGTCAGGATAGAGTTAGAAAAAAGTACCCGACTTGTTGGAAATTTATTAATGAATAAATAAAACACACATGTAGTAGGTGTGATGCAACTCTCATTCAATTAACATGTGCCCTACAGGTACTCGAAATTGGTCCTGCACTAGGCCCTGCAACAGCCCTCTATTTCTATGACTGACTGTGTGTGGGACACTAGTCTAAGCAACAGCCCTCTATTTCTATGACTGACTGTGTGTGGGACACTAGTCTAAGTACCAAATCTAGTCATTTAACCCTTTACCCAATGTAATGGCCAAAACCGGCCAGAGCTATTCTAAAAAATCGCCAATTAATTTTCATTATTTTTTCATTTTTTTGTCTCAAAAACATAGGTTATGACCCCTCATTGGAACAAGCTCACCCCTCGTTTCAATGAGGGGTCACAACTTATGTTTTTGAGACAAAAAATGAAAAAAAAAAGTTTTTCAAGAATTTTTTTGGCAAGTGTCTCCTGCTTTTCATGTAGGGTAAAGGGTTAAGAAAGTACATGATTACTAGCAAGATTCCAATCCTGACAAATATTCTTGCACCATTCAACTTCCCAGAGTTCCCGTGGGGGAACTTTCTCATTAAGTTCATTCAGGATTGGGAAAGTTCAAGGCAGCTGCATGCTGTTTCGATCGAAAGAACCAGCATTTCATGAGTCTGAAAATAAAATCTGAAATTAAAATGATAGTTAATTAAGCAATGGGTACCATAGTTGAGAACTGCAGAGTAAGGGTATTTTGTAATACCCTTACTCTGCAGTTCTCAACTATGGTGTTGAAATATGTTTGTTGAAATACACTGCATGGTCTCATTACCTTCATCAGTATTCAAATTCAAATATTGTTCACCTCGTACTCATGAGAGCATTCAACTTTCTGGAGTCTTGTATGATGATGTGAATAACATTTCATCCCTTGAATGCATAAATATGCCAACTCCAATGCTAAAGCAGTTGGCACTTTTATACTTTCAAAGGATGATTTAATAATAATTTAAAATAATTTATAAATAATAATTTATAAAATCAGCATCACTGAATTCAGAATAAATTTTCTGAAGTGACTTTATTCAGTAAGAAATATCCAATTAAATGTGATCAACTTAAAAGCAATATTAACCTTTCGGAACTTAATCATGTTTTTTTAACCCTAGCACATTGGTAATTTAATACAAATCTCTTCAAAGATACTATTTTGCACTTGTAAAACTAAAAAATTTAACCAATTTTATCTTGTTTGACAGACCTCACTGAGCTCTTTCGAACAAGATATAGCTGCTTAAACTGGCAGATGGTAATGGGAAATATTTGCTGCTAAAAAGTTTCGATTTCAGACATCAGAGTGCAGTGATTTAAAGTTAAATTTATGTTGTGTGTCATACCATTAGAAGCTTAGAGTTGAGAGATCATTCCAACAGTGCTTCATGAGCTCTGACAAACAAGGTATAATAAATGCTCAAGTTACCAACAGAATGTATGACAATAAATTCCAGGTAACAGGATATTTCTCTCTTTCTCTTTTTTATTCATTGGAGTCTAACTTCTGAGAGCCAGGGTCAACTCACGTTGTTTAATTATTTCTGTTAACTGAAGAGATTTTCTATGCGAAAATGCTATTCAATTTTTACTGTTCTATCATTTTACATTTTGCTTATTAAAATACTTGCCCTTTGTTTCTCTAAATCATCTTCTAATCGCATCTTTGATTCTCTTTCATTCATTAACCCCTGCTTTAGTCTGGTTGTTGCTTCAATTGCGACATTCTTCAACTCGGTATTTTCCAGTTCTTAAAAATGTAAAAAAAAAATTGAACAATGAATATTTTTTCTTAATGTCTTTTGTTTTCATGATGATAATTTCTTCTATTGCCAGTAGTGCCTAACCCTTTATCTAACATGACTATAACACAACACCAGGAAAAAAAACAAACTTTAAAAAACTAAGAATTTTCATTTTTCACCTTGAAATTATAGCTTGTGAGCACTCACTTGAATGAGTAAAATGAATATGGCGTAATGAGAGCACATAAGCTATGTTTTACAGGCAAAAATTGAAAAGATATTAAAATTTGAATGGTGATTTATGTGACTCATGTTGACTGGATGTGGTGATTATGTTTGGCAAAGGGTTAATGTTTAAAGGACCTGCAGATTTTTATACATTTTATTGCATGCTGAAAACAACTATCAAAGTGAGAATGAAGAGAAACAATTTATTTGTGTGTTGTTGGAAATTCTTTCAGGACTGAAGAGTAAACTTGTAACAATTTGTATTATAATATTTCTGTGTTGATAAGACCTGGTCCCTGTGTAATTTCTTGGAAATGTTTTCTATCACCTCAATATCTGATAAAAATTAGACTTGTGCCCCTTTATTTATACCTTTTTTTTAATGAAATCATACAGGCTGTTGAACAAAAACACCCATGTGGCAGTATGCAAAGCGAGGAATTCTAATCACTGCATAAAATTCAGCTGAAAACAAAGGGAGTAAAGGCTGCACTAAAAGCAAGCACTTATAATCACTCCATAAAAGCTGGCTCAAAAACAAAGACAAAGGGAGTGTAACTTCCAACATTGGGGTGAAACATTTGGAAATATTTATTAAAATAAAATCAACACAAAAAATTTAACTCAAAATTTTGAACAAATAATAACAGAAAAAATGTATGAGGAAATATCCCTTTTTCCACAAAACAACCTGGGGAAAATGTCTGCATTACAACATTACAACATGTACATGGTTGTGATATAGACTCGCTTCGGTGCCACACACCTGGGCAAACATCAAAGTGTAGTCTCTGCATTACACGGCAGGATGTTAATTTCTGTATACAATTTTCATATGTGTTATGGACACCCCCTTTTTCAGGAGGGGACATGGTGACCTTTTACCATGATGTGATTTCCATGCATTCAATGGCCAGTACTCATGATAGACTTGTAAGTTTTCCAACATAAGTGGCAGGAAATTACATGGTAATTCAGTGGATGTCGACAGTACTGTACATATTTTCTCTTTTTTGTATACCCCACTTCTGATTTGGTAGCACGTTCATTTTCATTCTATATGTTCATTCCACTCCCTATTCATTATTATACTTGTCAAAGTGTGGCCTAAAGTGTGCCACCTTTGGCAAACATTAATATTGATTTTGATGGGGGAAAAGTCTTTTCAATGTCTTCGCATCAAATGGCTTAGGCAGTCTTATACTATTGTTTTACTATTGTTTTATTAGGCATGTGCACTGCCCTGGCATCAAAGGTTGGGGCAATTATTTATCTGTTTCAATAAACCGGCCACCCATGGGGTGGTCCAATTTCATCATATATAGCTCGGTTCTGCACTATCTGTTTTCCAAACAAGCTTCACCCCAACCGTCTGGGTAGGAGGAGTTTAGTGAAAGGGGGCCCACACATAAAAAAAAAATATATATATTAAAGTAGCAGTAGTATTTAATGATAAATTACAGATTTTTAATATTAGGTGCAGTTGAAGTGTGCAATAAAATCTTCAAACACTTCAGTCTGTTTTATGCATTCTGCAAGAAATAATATATACAGATCAAATACTGGTTCAACTGAGTTGTGGTAATTTGGAATAAATTCCCATTAATGATTTTATAATGTAGGTTGTGAAAGGAATTGAATTTTTCACGAATACATCTTTGAAACTTGGTATATAAATATACGAGAAGGCTCAAGTGGGCCAAAACACTCAAGTGGATAAAGTTGTCCAGAAGGAAATTATAGAGTGTTAGAGAGAGAGGAAGCATGAGTGAAATAACAATTCCAGTGTTAAGGGATCAAAAAGACGGAAGAAACAGGAAGTGCCACCCTGTAGATGTGTGCATATTGCGCAGACTATAACCTGAAAAAGGATGCTCAGAAAAAGGATTTTTCAACTCCCACTCTCAGTAAACATCCCACATTAAGCTTGAAACTATGCTGAAAATTGACAGAAGAGTTTCCCTCTAAAGACCTCCTAGATTGGTTAGATTTTTGGGTTGAGATTGAAATATTCAGTGCACCTGGAAGCCATCAGTTGTGTGAAGAAATAGAGGGAAATGGCAGTCAACAAGGATGTGACTGAGAAAGTTTTCTTTTACAAATCAGGGCTTTCTGGTTGTGTATTCTTAAACACTCACAAACAGATGAAATCAATAATGAAAACAGAACATTTGTTTTCTTATCAAGTATAACAAGAGTCTGGTCATCGTGAAGAAGAAGCTCTTTGAAAAATATTCTCATATTGCACAAAATTAAAATTTGGGTTTCATAGGGCGTCCAAATATGAACTCAAATGAAGAACTTTTCCTGGCAAGTACATGTCCTGTAAAACTACTGCATACCAAATTTGATTTACAGTGGCCAACCAGTTCGGAAAATAGATGCTGTGGGCTGGGCCAAAAATTTAGTCCCTCCCTGCACAAGACAAAATTTTGCACGAGAAACTTCTTTTGAATAAAATTTAATCTTGAGCACATAGGGAAGTTGCATTCAAAATTTCAAAGAACTGAGATCGGTAGTTTATGAGAAGATGATTTTTAAAATTTTTTTGGCTTTTCAAGCAGTGCATTTGGACCATCAGGATTAGCAACTTCTATCGAACAGACTTGAAAGGATATCTCCCAAAGATAATTTGGGCCAAGTTTGGTTGGTTTTGGGTAATGGTAATAAAGGTAGAAATGAAAAAGTACTTGGTAAATGGACATTTTGTGCCCTAACTGGCCTGAGATGTTTCGTCTTGCGATATTATTTTCAAGTTCGATTGGAAAATGGGATTCTCCCCATTCCAAATCCCCTTCATCCATGACTAACTACCTCCATTCTGTCACCTGTCGAAAGAGTAGTTACGTGGTATTGGGGGGAGGGGAGATGTCAAATTACAGGAAACAAACTGACAAGTACTTAAAATTACCGGAATGGACCCTACAATTATAACATGGCAGACAAAACTGATACAGGCTTAAGAAGACCTACAATATCTTAAAACTTTGACAATTAAACCAATCAACCTTTTAAATAAATATAGATGCCAAGAGAGCTGGATTTAATGATATCCATATATGTATGCTTTTAATTTATTGACAAATACCACTTAAACTGTTCAAACAAAATGAAATATGATGCATTAGGATGGGGAGAGAGGGGGCTAGGAAGTGCAAAATACAAATTATTGATGTGCAGCCTGCATGCACAAATCTGACAATGGTGGAAATCTCTCTACAAGCTCACCAAAATTTAACTGAAGTAAACAGTCATTTTCAGAGGTTAACAGGTCTGATGTACAGATGGACTGATGGATGGAACCCATTCCTATATCCCTCAACCACTACATGGGGGGGGGGGGATAATTAGCCTATGTCGATTTGATAACACTGTCTAATATATGCTCTACTGCAGCTGTAACTTATTAAGAAAGTGTAAAAATTGTAAAACTTGTTTCCTGAGCATGAGAACTGAAGAATCAGTTTCACTGTCATCAAAAGGCCATGTTAAGTTATCCAGATTTCTTTCATGTGTATTTATTAAAACTGCTGAACTTTAATCACATATGTTGTTGTCTGGCACTTCCCTCCTTATTAATTTCTTTTTCTAAAACAATGTTGTCATTCGGGAATGTTGTGTATGAAATACTAGAGGACTAACATTTGCTGTGCTGGTTAAATACACTGCAGGAGTATGGTTAGACAATGATCAGAAGTTGGTCTTTGATGATTCACTGGTGGCTCTTTCAAATAGGCCTAAAATGTTTCTGAAAAGCAAATACATGTAATAAACAGGAAATCATTTGTTTTGCCAGCAAATTATCTCATTCTTAGACACAATTTACTTATTTATTGGTATTTAAAGTTATTTTCACTATCTTTGGATACATTATGCCTGCAACATGCAGGTATGAAGTCAACTTTATCCAATCGTTTATACCAGGCATATCAACCGGTACATGTACCAGTACCGCCAGTTCCCTCATGTTCCAACCAGTACTGGTTCTGAAGTTTTTGTCTCGCCAGTACCGGGACAAAATTATTTTATGGGTAAATTCCTAATTGAACGAGGGTAAACAGGCTGATAATCGTGTGTGGCACACTTGCACAACATACTTTTAACTTATGTGTGAATGAACATATCAAAACATTCTACAGGTGCATGTTTTGTCTGCACAACTCGATAAAGCCGACCATTTTGACTTTTCATACATCAAATCAAAGACACTGGAAGCACTGCCATTGGCTACTTCAAAGAAATTATTTGTGGTGACATCAAAGTAATCATAAAGCATGATCTTTGTGCTTTATGTACTTTGATATGCCTGGTTTATACCTATGCTGCTGACTTCCACCCCCAGGCATTGTTTCTGGATCCCATTTTACCAATAAAGCAGAACTAGTTTACACAGGAAACAAGCATGCCTCCACTTCCCAAGGTTCCCACAGGAGATTCACAGGCACAAGAAATGAGGTATGTTCACAAGTCAAAAAGTTGTTTACGGAAATAAATATTTTTCATACCCACCCTTGAGATAATTGTTGCCACAGTAGACTTTGATAATATTACGTTGTATTAAATATTCTTCTGGATGAAAGTATAATGATATTATAAAAGAGTATTGAAACAATTCATCGATTAGTCAGCTAGAAAAGTCCACACTGATTAATCATCAACTTTTATATCCAATTTCCAATACCAGTTACAGGTTTCATCTTTTGGCATCAGAATCAGTTTATTTGGCAACAAGCTTGTCACCCAACTAATTTTTAATCACTGTCAAACAATCTTGTTGAACATTAAATGACCATGAAATCCACCCACCAGCCGATGGTTTAGAGAGTCGGAGTATGATAAGTCAATGTTGTGCATGTAATTTATTTTATGTATGAATACTCTAAAAATGGTGTTCAGCCATTTTGTGCATAGATTTCTGGAATTAGTCATCAGCAGATGGCCAAAGTGTTATTATTATTATTTGTGAAGCAGTTCCAATTCCATTTGGAGCTTTCTGGCAACATATGCTCCACTACGAATCAACACAATGGAGTGAAATGTAGTGTTAGTGGCTGTTTGAAAATACATCCTTTATGTATCTATTTTCAGATGTAGAATGTATGGTTGGACGAGACTTACCTGTAAGTCGTAGTTCGACTGGGATTCTACTCTAATTTCACTGGAAGCAGGGGTCACATGAGATGCACATGCGCTATTATGAATCAGTTTTCAAAGAGAAATGAGAACTTTGTGAATTTTCGGGTCAGGTGCCCCTGATCGGGCGGGATGTGACCCCTGCTTCCAGTGAAATTAGAGTAGAATCCCAGTCGAACTACGACTTACAGGTAAGTCTCGTCCAACCATACATTCTACTCCAATTTCACCCAGCAGGGATCACATGAGACTTTAAAGCCAAAAATTCTCATTTCTGTCAAATTATCAGAGTGGCAGATGGCCAGGAACATAGCGTATGTTGATCCATGTACACGTACATGTAGTACTAGAATGCTTCAAGTGGAAAATTTATGTATCGGTACATTTAAATATAAATAGCTACTCTCACCTCAGGTTACCGTAACACTGTGTCTGTGAAGATGGTAGCGTTGGTTGAACTATCATTGTCCACCAACAGCTTGTTATAAAACTTTGCAAATGTCCCTGCATTTGACCAACCAGCAGTGCATATGATGTGCGAGTAGTCCAAACCTTTTCTACTGGCAGCAGAAGTGGAGGCCGCCCTTGCACTATGAGCCCAAAACACTGCTGTATCTATACCAGCCCGTTGCAATGTCAATTTAATCCACCTTGCTATAGTGTCTGTACCAACAGCTGCATGTGGGCGGACTGTACTGATAAATAGCCGACTGGAAATACAAATATCCTTCGTGCACTGAATATAATGTTTGACGGTGTGGAAAACACAAAGCTGTATGTCATCTTCAAACTGTGGTAGCACGACCTCCAAAGAGTTCCTTCCATGTCGGGATTGATTAAACTTACCAAGCACATGAAAAATCAAACAATTATCTTTTTCTAACATTGTGGAAAGGTCTAACAATTGTAATGTTTGGCATCTTTGTGCCGTAACTAATGCCACTAAAGCTACTGTGCGAAGAGTTAAATCATGCAGCGATAAATATTCCACTAATAACTGTTTTCGAAAAAATTGTAACACAACATTGACATCCCATATGACCGTATACCATGGCAAGGATGGTCGAAGCTTGGCGATTCCTTTCATGAAGCGAGTCATCAAAGGATGTGATCCAACACTCGCTCCCCCATCACTGTGAATGATAACTGACAGAGCCGACCGAGCTGTATTAAGTGCACTATAGCCCAGGCCACCCTCATAGAGCTGAGTAAGAAACTGCAGCACGTGTCCGATAGCAGGGGTAAGAATGCTGTAATCATATTCCTTACAAAATTTTATCCATTTATTGAGATAAACAATGTACTTTTTCTGGGTAGATCCACACCAGGAGCTTAGTAGAATCTCTATTGTTGATGCAGTGAGGCCGTGTCATTGGAGACAGCCCCTGAGACATGACAAGCCATTAATTTCAGTTTGCTGCTGAGAGGGTGTTGCCCTGATGAGTGAGACAGCGTGAGAAGATCCTTCATCCACAATAGGTTCTTGGGAGCATCCAGCATTAACTGGTCCAGTAAGGGGTACCAAGGTTGCGTTGGCCACTGAGGGACGATCAAGATTCCTGTGGCCCTGTCCTGCTCGATCTTCAGAAGTACTTTGTTGATGATGCTGAAAGGTGGGAAAGCATAGATAATAAATTTATTCCAGGAAATAGAGAATGCATCCACAGCCAGAGGCTCCGGATCTGGGCCGAAGGATATATATGCATTGAGTTGTTTATTTAGGCGTGATGCAAATAAATCTAGGGTAGGCGTGACAAATTGGGAGCAAATGTGCTTGAAGACTTCTGTACTGAGTTTCCATTCCATTTGATCATCAAAAATGCGAGATTTTTTATCTGCAAGTGTGTTGAGACTCCCCGGTGAATAAGCTGCTGACAGCCACAATGATCTATCAATACACCACAACCAAATAGTAGCAGCCATAGAATTGCACTGTTCAGACCTGGAGCCACCCATGTGGTTAATATACGCGACCGCCGTGACATTGTCCATACGTAATTGAATATGCAAGTGTTGTGAGGCCATAAAAAATGTCTGCAAACCCATGAATGCAGCTTTTAATTCCAAAAAATTTATGTGTAATTGTTCTTCGTGTAGATCCCATCGACCACCAACACCATTGTCTGTGACCTGGTCAAGTACAGCACCCCAGCCATCGAAGCTCAAGTCAGTGGTCAAGACATGGCGTGGTGGTGGACAGTTGATATTCCTGCTCTGCAACAACAGGTTGTCAATCCACCAGTGTATCTCAGTTGTTACCGAAGGGAGCAATGTGAGGGGAGCTGAAAAATCACCATGCGATTGTGATAGCGATGTAGTCTTTTGATGCTCAATATGCCTGTAATGCAGCGGCCCATATTCAACCCCAGGAAAGGTAGCCACCAAAGTGCCCAACAGTTCTGCCAAGTCCTGAATGTGTGGTGTCTGTTTTACCAGTAAAGCTTTACATATGCTGATATTCTTGAGTTGTTTGAGTGCAGTCAATGTGACAGTCATATCAACAGAATCAATGATGAAGCCTAAATGTTCTAGATGCTGTGTCGGTGCCAAAATAGATTTTTCCAAATTTATGATAAAGCCTAGAGACTGCAACAAGTCTAACGTATCAGCTATGTGTTTCCGGCAGGCTGTACAATCACGTCCTGCCAAAAAAACATCATCAATGTATGAACTGGATAGGTGACCCTGTTTGCGTAATGCCGATAGCAGAGGCTTGAGCAACTTAGCGAAGATGCGTGGTGCAGAGGAAAGCCCATTTGGCAGACAAGTAAACTGGTAAAGTGAATTTTGCCACACAATCCGTAAGAATTTCCGATGAAGCTGATAGAATAATAAGCATTTTTAAGGTCAATAGATGCCATGTAGCAACCCGAGAGGACAAGACTGATCACAGTGTCCAAGGTGTCCATTTTAAAATGGCGATACACAAGAAACATATTTAAACTGCTAAGGTTAAGAATAACTCTGTAAGTATTATTTTTCTTTGGTCGCACAAAAATGTTCGAAATAAACTCATCCGAAGAGTGCTCAACCTCTTCTAGAACACCCAGTTCAATGTATTGTCACAATTCTGCATCAATAATTTTAGTTTCCTTAGCAGTAAATTCCATAGGCTTGGGGAGGTGTGGTGAACAAAAGTTTGTCCAGGCGAACTCCCTCAATCGCCTGCAAAATAAATGTGTCAGTTGTAAGTTTGCGCCAACAGTGCAAAAAAGGTTTGGTGCATTCAGCTGAAAAAGCAGGGGTCATCCCCGCCTCACCGGCAATGCCATGCTCAGATGTGGTATCATGACCCACAGAGTGTTCAGTCACTTTGGTGACGGTGCATTTTACCTTATCAATATCATTGGCAGGGTTTTTTGTTAATGCAGAAGTTTGAAGGCCTGGACCAATAATAACTGAGTTGTCCGTAGGCAAGCACAAATTATGTGTAGATTGTTTGGTAAAACATTGTCTCAAAGTGTTATTGTGCAAGTGAGGTGAAACGGAACTAAGCTTTAACTTCTGTGTGGGGCGGGTCGCTGAGCTTGTTGACCCCGTCGTTGTCGAGACACATTGCCCCTTCTTTGTTGCCAGTAGGGCTGCTTGTTGGGGCCTCTGCCTAAAAAAGACTGCCTGAATTTATTGCGAATCCAAGATTGACGTGAAGCTGGTGTGGCGTATGGTTGAAACCTCCTCGATTTGTTATGTTGGCCACGGGCCAAAACGCGATTCGTATCTGCTATTTGTTTGATGCGATTTGGCAAATCCGACCCAAACAGCAAGTCATTAGCACTATCGGAAGATGAGCACAATTCCTTAAATTCATAGCTGAGGTCTGATTGACAATCCTCCCGTAGACGCTGATTCAATTGTGTGTTGAATGCATAAACAACGCAAAGAATCCACAAGTTTCCTCAACATGGCGTCCTTGGAGATCTCGTTTTTCACGAGAGCATCCACAGCTTGCGTCACAGCAATCATACCTTTAACCATCAATGTCTGAATCTTCTGAAACTTCAGGTCACGTGACCGAGTGGGCATCTGCAACTTGTCCCATATCTCTTGATTGACTTTTGTCAGAACCAAACTCTCACAGTTGTCCGGTCGAAGATACAGCCCCAATTTCTCCTTCAATTTGTCCTCCGGTAATTTCGAGTGTGCTAACTTGTCCAAAATGCTAGCAAGTTTAGGCTCCACCTTGGCGGAGACTGCCTCTCCCGAATCATAATATGAGGAATGCTCATTAAAAACGTTCGTAGTAGAGTCATTCGGCCCTGTATCTGCGTGCTGATCTTTTGCGTCGTCAAGAATTTCTCCGTCCGAAACATCAGCATCTCCATCAAATTCATTATTCCCATCAGGGGAAGCATTAAATTTGCCGAATGTCTGAGACAGTGTGGCCACTGTCTGTTGTAAGTCATGAAATGCATCCACATTAACCACTGACGAACTCGACGAGCCAGCCGACTGTTCAACATCCCCGCAGTTCGGCCCCGTGGGTCGAAGGGGGGGGGGCAGAAGTAGCAACAGGCCTGGAGCCTTGTGTTACCAGGAGCGCATTACTAAGCCTGGAGCTTTTCATTGCCTCCCCTGTCTGTTTTTTGCCTTTAGCACTAACAGAACTGAGTGCCACTGTGTCATCCAAAATCGAATCCAAGATGTCTGCAGACTCGGAATCCGGCGAGGCCATTGTCCTCGTAGAAACAAAAGTTAATAAAGTTGTTAAAACAGCCTAGCAAGCTCAATTAGCACAGGAAATGTCAACCAAACGGATCGCAGATACGTTTTTTGTAGATGTGGATGTCTAGAAAAATGTAAATCTCCAGCGATGCACAGAAAAAATAAGTTTAATCAGCCAATCACAAAACGATGTTAATTAGTACTGAAACAAAGCGACGCACTGATTCATAATAGCACATGCGCATCTCATGTGATTCCTGCTGGGTGAAATTGGAGTAGAATTTTCTCCACCTTTGTAAACAGTGCGAATTACTGTGCACCAAAACATGATCTACTTTTTATCTGTATATTTGCAATGTCCTTGTGGGTTATGAATGGGTTTGAAAATCAGAAAAAAAAAACACAAGTCAATAGTTTAACTAAGTATATAAATATATATTAATCAACTGCCCTTTCATACATTTTATTCAATAGGAAACTTCATTTAAATAGAGGTGTAATTTAAAATGTGAGCATAAGTTGCCTATTTTCACTCCAACACTTGCAAATCGACACTGAACATCACCAAACTGCAAAAAACTTTGTAAGATTCTTGGGGATTTTTTGCTATACTGATCTCACACTGGGAGGGATTCAGGGATTATTCTGGGATTGTTAATATGTCAAATATGGCACAAATGGAGGTGCTTAACCCATTACTCAACACAGACGATATCAAAATTTATTATTTTAAATATCATTTTTTCAAACTTTCCCAAAAATTTTCGTTATTTCTAAGTTCCAGAATGAAATTGTGCACAAGAATGTAGTTCTAGTACAATTCAAAGAATCCTGGAATTTCATGTACAGATATCTATTCCTCACAAGATGGTAAATATGTCCTTTATTCTGTGAATAAATAATTTACTGAAGGATAAATGAAAGTGTCAATGACACTGTAGCTAAACTTGTTTAAGACATGTACATGTATAGTATGTGACACAGCAATGACAAACATCTAGGTAATGACCTGATAACAAAGGTACATGTAAAGTATTGTAACGGTCTGTACATAAATGCTGACCGTAGCATGTAACAAATATATAGGTAAAGTATTGTAAAGGTGGGGTGACAGTTAGATGCTAAACTAGAAAGGAAATCTTTGAGTCCCTGAGTGGGTCTGACTGAACCCCCAAATATTTGTTCTCATAGCACAGTGATAACAAAGGCACCCAAAAAACACTTGTTTCTGTCACAAGGTGATAACAAAGGTACCCAAGAAGTTTCATGAAGATCGGTTCATAAATACAGACTCTAGCCCAAGCCGTATTGACATGTACACTTACTGTGCATAAGTAGCACTGAACAAATCAAAGTTCATCTAATTTGCATAATTTGTGCATGAGAAAAAAACCCGTATTATGTGATGTATTCCATGTTACTAAACATTCCTACAAAAATTTATTCAAATCAGAACTTTCATACAGAAGTTCTGTACAAAAAACTGATTGCACTAATTTTGGTACAAAATGGCTGCTGGCGGCCATCTTGAATTTTAGACCGAACCCAAAAAGACTCGTTCTCGTCCCACGGGGATAACAAAGGTACCAAAGAAGTTTCGTAAAGATTGGTTCATAAATCCGGGCTCTAGCCTTAGCCGTATAGAAGTTGTGTACAAAAAAACTGATTGGACCTAATTTCGATACAAAATGGCCACTGGCAGCCATCCTGAAATTTGGACCGCGCCCAGAAACACCCGTTCTCATCCTAAGGTGATAACAAAGGTACCGAAGAAGTTTCGTGAAGATCGGTTCATAAATACAGACTCCAGCCCGAGCCATGTTGACATGTGCACTTACTGTGTATAAGTGGCACTGAATAAATCAAAGTTCATCTAATTTGCATAATTTCTGCATGAGAAAAAAACCTGTATTATATGTGATGTATTCCATGTTACTAAACATTCATACAAAAATTTATTCAAATCAGAACTTTCATACAGAAGTTCTGTACAAAAAACTGATTACACTAACTAAAGTACCAAATGGCTGCTGGTGGCCATCTTGAATCATAAATGTGCCCTGTAGGGTGTGCCAAAGGGAAATATTGTGGTTTGACTAAACTAAGTTCTAAGAACGTTGTCCGCGACAACAGTTTTTGACGGAAATTGAAGAAAATCGATAGCTCCCATCTAGAGGTCACCCCAAACAAGCATACCAGGTCTCAAAACAATCCGATCATAAATGTGTCCTGTAGGGTGTGCCAAAGGGAAATATTGAGGTCTGACTAAACTAAGTTCTAAGAACGTTGGCCGTGGCAACATTTTTTGACGGAAATTGAAGAAAATTGATAGCTCCCATCTAGAGGTCACCTTAAACAAGCATACCAGGTTTCAAAGCAATCCAATCATAAATGTGCCCTGTAGGGTGTGCCAAAGGGAAATATTGTGGTTTGACTAAGCTAAGTTCTAAGAACGTTGGCCGCGGCAACATTTTTTTATGGAAATTGAATAAAATCGATAGCTCCCATCTAGAGGTCACCCCAAACAAGCATACCAAGTTTCAAAGTGATCTGATCATAAATGCGACCTGTGAAGTGTGCCAAAGGAAATTGTGGACGTACGTACTAATGTACTAACGTACTATCGTACATACGTACGTATGTACGTACGCCGACCGACGAGAAGTGATGGCAATAGCTCAGCTTGACTTGGTCAAGTTGAGCTAAAAAACCTAGTTAAATGGTTGAGTACTATCAAGGCTCTATTGAAAAGTGCTGAGACACTTTAGTGGCTTTACACTGTATTGATAACCTCATTTACTCAGCAGTTGAAACACAAAAAATGTTTAAACAAAATAGTTTTATTATGATTTATTGGAGAGTGCCAAGAGGCACTCTCCAATAAATGTAACAAAACAATTGGTTATGAAAAAAATCTTATTAAACTAGGGTGCATTTTGCTTGTAGCATGGTAGCATGGTACCCGTGAAAAAAATACACGAGTTTCAAATCACCTTTGAAAAATAATTCAGCATTCTCCAAGTTTATCACATAACTTCCAATACCAAAACATTCACAATACCTTTAATATGAATCTGACCTGTCAAGTGTATTCAGTTTCTTGATAAAACTCATATTAATTGAAAAAGAACTCTTGCATTTATTTTCAGTGTTTGGGGGTGACTCAGAATCTGTGGCATAATTATGACAGCAACATAGGTATGAAGTAAAGTTTAGCCAACTGTTTATACCTATGCTGCCCATTTTAAAGGCCTTTCACCTCAGGCATTGGTTACCAGGACTTATTTACCACAGTAAAGAAGCTCTGCTCCACTTCACAGGGTTCCCACAGAGAGCTATGGTTACTGCTTGAAAACCAAACACCTTTTTTATAGTAACAGTGGCCTTGACTTTTGACATATTTATTTATTGGTGTTTAAGGTCACTTTCAGAATCTATGGCCACATCATGACTGCAAGGTAGGAATGAAGTCAAGTTTAGCCAATTGTATATTCCTATGCTGCCTGCTTTAGAAGACTTTTACCCCAGGCATTGGTTACCAGGTCCAATTTTACTAGTAAAGTGGGAAATGTATAGTGCAGTATAAAGTGCAATTACATGTATCAAGGGTATGAAAGTTATTGTCTGTAAATGAGTGGGACACACAGATAGATGGTTTGATATACAGAATATGGAGGGACAGAGAGATGGATAGACAACTGAATATACAAACAAAGAGAAGGATGAACAGATAAATCCCACATATTTTCATGGAATTATCTTCATCGGATAAAAAGTTATAGACGATTGAAAAACTTGCCCATGAAACTTAACCCTAAAGTGAAATTCTATTTTTAGTGACAGCTACAACGACCTTGAACATAGTGGCATGGCAATGATTGTGACATATGTGATGATGTTGAATAACCTCATAAAGTTTCACAGTTCAACAGTTAACAAGCAAATTCAGTGAATTCATGTCTCCCTCTGGGCAGCAGTTTCAAGGGGAATTAATGCATCCAGTGGAATATAGTTGAGTTGCAAGTGGAAGTTATATAGAAGAGACAGAAAGTGCTTCAGACAGTGGTTTTCAGATTTATTTTCACGGAGGTCACTGTCAAAGCAAGTGAAGTGATGTGGAGTATAACTGTGAGAATCACTAAAAATTAAGACTGTATGATAAGACATATTACATTAAACTGATGTGAAAAGTGTTAACCAACCTGTAAAGCTTGTGACTGGACGTTAATGAAACTTTGGAAGTGATGTCCAGATAATATGGTGGTCTGTATATGGTACTGGGAGAGTCTGACTTTGTAGAGTTCCAAAAGAAGTGATGATGAAGACATATTCTGGTCTCACAATGATAACAAAGATACACAAGAAGTTTTGTGAAGATCGGTTCATAAATACGGCTTTTAGTCCGAGGTGCGTTGATGCATGAGCAGACGGACAGGCAAGCGGACAGATTTTCGGTACAAAATTTCCCACATTCGGACTTGACCTAGGTATTGATAAAAGTAATCCATATATGAAATTTCATTGAAATCGGTTGACTCTAAGGAAAGTTAGAGTCTGGAAAGCATCAGCCAATCAAATTTAAGCAACCTAATTAAATATGTGGAGAAAATGCCCATGTTTGAACTTGGACCCACAATTGATGAAAGTGATCTACTACCCAAATTTCATCGAAATCGACTGACTGTAAGGAAAGTTAGAGTCTGGAAACGAAAAACAAGGAAGGACACCCAGAATTTAATATCACCCGTTTTTTTCAAAAAGTGGGAGACAAAAAGTTATAGCCAATTGAAACACTTGGCCAGATAACTTATCTTGAAGTAAAGTTATATTTTTAGTAACAACAACCATGACCTTGAACCTAGTGGCAAGGTACTGATTGTGACACATCATCAAATGGTTATACAATGCATAACCTTAAAAGTTTCACGGAATTATCTTCAATGGTTCAAAAGTTATAGCCCACTTCTGACAGCCATCAGCAATTGATTGTAAGATTTAATCTCTGCTAAAGCAGATGAGACAATAAAATTCTCCTACAATTTATTGATAAAAGCCTCTTGGCACTCTACAATAACCTACAAGAGAACAACATAGGTTCCCCATGCTGGTAGTATGGTATCAGGCCTGGAAATATCCTGGAAATGATCATTTAGGTTCTGTTTGGGTTACGACAAATGTAAACTACACATCCGAACAGAAGGTTATGACAAAGCAATCTAACTTAACTTCATCAAATTACTAATCTCACATGTTTTACAAAAAAGACTTGACAATATTTCAGAACTATCTCAACTCAAAGGTTGAGTACTGCATCCACATATGAATAAAATAACATGCCGTTTCCATTTTTAAGAATTTCCAGCAAGGTAAATATTTAGTTAGGCGGAAAACCTGTTTAGGTATAAAACAGCATAACTGGCGAAGTAAAACCAGGAAAAGCAGAAAAGCATAAAAACACCTTTTTTCTTATGGGTTACCACCATGCTATTCAGCATAACCTTCCAATGGGTTACAATATAAACCATTTATTCCCAGGCCTGTAGTTGAAATAAAATATTGAACACTCTTAGCAGTTATCCTGGTGCTTAGAATATGTCCACTAGATTTTTAATTAAAACATTTACATGGCTAACAAGTTAGTGTATCATCCATCAGCACATATTCCTTTGTGCATACAATAGCCTATCAATACCTTTCATGTATATAGAAAGAAGTTTTAAGTAGAGTGTGCCTCATTTATTTGTATTTTGATTCATAGTATGATCATGTTAAATGTCTATAAATATCAATCACAAAAGTATGTCCCATACCTTTTAACCCCTTGAACCCGAGGGGCCATTTTTCCGGCCCAGGAACATGAAACATCATAATTTCATTAAGTAGGATGGCTGCTAAGTGAATGTGTGGGGAGACCAACCAATATTTTCAACATGCAACTCCCAAGGCTGCAGGTTGAAATCATTAATTGGTCCACCCCCGTATAATGAATATGGACTCTTCCAACTGTTGCCACTGAACTGACATGGGAGATACTACCAGGGTTCAAAGGGTTAATATATACTTGACTGGTTAATAAAACAATAACGTGACTCTCGAGAGCATTGCATTTCATTATCAGCTTGACATCAGTGACTAACAGCCCTGTTGTCAAAAGCAAACTACAGCTTTGCTGTGGGGCTCTAATGACAGTTCAGCTGCTAATCACTAATGGACATTCAAAAAATTAACAAAGATATGATTTTTTAGGGCATTACATAGCAGTTAATTAAGACATGACTCGTTTTTTTTGTATGTGTTTCTGAGTCACGCTTGCACAAAGAGTAGCTACACCTCCCCAAAAATGAGTAGAGTTGTGATAAAAGATTGTATACATCCACAATGAGCACACAATACTTTTATCTACCATTCGGAATTCACATTAAAAAAAATTCAACAATCCTGTATAAGTATTTCATGTAGTGCCTTGAATCCTGCACCCTATTGTCATAGGCTCCTATTAGAATATCAGAATTGACATGTCCTTGGTTAATAATTATAAACAATTAATATTTTCTGAAATTATTTTTTTTGTTAGAAAAAGCAGACTCTGGAGGGTGT
Source organism: Pictodentalium vernedei (assembly GCA_031216915.1). NCBI lineage: Eukaryota > Metazoa > Mollusca > Scaphopoda > Dentaliida > Dentaliidae > Pictodentalium > Pictodentalium vernedei. The sequence goes on along the minus strand of CM062295.1, from coordinate 216,473,445 downwards.
GATCATTTATTTGCATTGAGTGACCTTTGAATGAACCTATTAACATGTTTACACATACTGTTACACAGAATCTATTTTTAGCTCACTGACTGTTTATTTGGGGTACACGTGTTTACTTGAAAGAAGACAGAATTATCTAGTAACTTAATGAGGTGATTTAATTCAACCAATCAGCACTTGGTGGAATAAAAGAACATTGGAGAAATTTCTCATTCTGAATTTGAAGACTATATCCTAACCTCTATCAACAGATTTCCAACACTCATTCATCTTACAAAGAAGTGACTTGGTTATACATTCAGCATTCACTGAACACTGGAGATTATTATTACAGGAGAGTGGATTATTATAGAAGCAGATGTGTTTAATATATATTCCACAGAATATTATTTTCTGATCTGAGCATAATTTTCTATTGGAAAAGAGGTTCCAAAATTTGGAGAGAATTTATTCTTCTTGTGCAAAAGAGGATTTACACTTGTGAAAAACCAGGATTCAACGGAATCATTTTCAAACTAACTGTGGGGCAAATATTTGATGAATATTAATTCCATTTGAATTTTGCTGAGTGCTTCATTGGCGACTGCTGAAATTTTGAGTGAACACTTCATTATAGTTCAATGGATACTGATTCCGCAGACACATTCTTGGACATTACAATATTAGCTGGAAAATTTCTTCTTCACTGGATTACTGCATTCTATTGAACTATATTTTGGACTAACTGATAAGTATTTCTGTTTTTATTTTTCTGTAAACCAGATAGTGTAAAAGATTTTGTATCATTTTCATTTCAAACTATTTTTTTTATGAAATTGCAGAATAGTTGAATTCAAGTTATTGTTGATTCTCAGATTTCTTTCTGTTACCACTATTGTTATTACACACCATAACACCTATGCAGTATGTAACCAACTGAACCTGTGCATTTTTACAGCCTTAGTCAGGGTACTTTTTCATGCAGTATGCGATATGGCAGCCTATCAACTAATGATGTGCAATGCCTATGGCCAGCCAGTGTATGGTAGCTTGCATACTAACTCTGTGCACAGGGTTAGTCATTCTTGTCTTTCTGGTTATAAATAAGACCATCTCTATTATGCGACTAACTCTGTGCATAGTGGGCATACATTTTCAAGTAGCATGTGTTATGGCAGTTAACAATTTTTTATAGCCAGAAAGTATGAATAACCCTGTGCAATGGGTTAGTCATACTTTCGGGTTACAGTAGAATCCTCTTAATTGAATAACCATTTTGCCAGTGAAAAATTATTCAATTAACAGGAGTATACAATTAACAGGGATTTAGTCAGTTTCCTGTGTTCTGGAGGTAAACTGAGCATATATTCTATTATATCTTGTTTGACAGAGCTCAAAGAGCTCTGTCAAACAAGATATAATAGAATAAATGCCTGTATTGGATGTAGTAAGGACAAAAAGGTTGATAAATAAGGGGAATTTGGTGCATGTCACAGTAATGTTTTCGACATATTACAAAAATTTATATACAATTAACAGAAGTTTACTCTACAACCCATATGCATTTAACAGATCAAATTTGTACTGAAGGTATGGTAAATGGTTTTGTGTTTGAAAATTTTATTCAATTAACAGGGATATACAATTAAGAGATATCCAATTAAGTGGGTTCCACTGTACAACAAAACTTCTTTTTTAATTGCGTAACTAACTCTGTGCACTGTACATCCTTAATGTAAATCTCATCTGTAGCAACTCTCTACCCAACATAAATTAAACTCAGCTTATGACACATAATTGGAATGGACTGTCCAATTAAACTTGGATTATAGCACCTCATTGAAATGGAATGTTGAAAGGTTTTTTAGTGAATTCCACAGATGAAAATATATTCTACTTTCAATTAACTAGTGGAGTGCTGGAAGCCCATATTTGGGCTTTATTCTGAAGTGCAGGTGCCACAACTTGATGCCTTCATATTCTGTGGATATGCTTCATAATAATTTGGAATTAACATTATTTAGTCAGTGAATGTTTGCCTTGTTACAATTTATGGGAGAGTGCCACTAGGCACTCTCCCATAAATTGTAACAAGACAAAGAGACATGGACAAATTTGGATGACCAAAAATAAATTAGCACTCCACCAGTTAATAGCTTGCTGTAAATGGTAGATAAAAGTCATTATCAGACCGATGTTAGTAATTAGCTATCACGCAGTCAATAGAGACCCAAGGTGTGCAGTGGACCACTAATAGGTGTTGAGCTTTAAATTTTATAGAGGTCCTATAATGAGAGAGTCACACCTGAGAAGATTGTTTTATTACCCTACCCAAGTAAACTAATGATCAACTGTATTGCTCTGTGAAGTACATTAGTGTACATCTGCGAAGAGACAAAAAAAATCTGTTACTGAAAACCAACTGAATAATTTATTTTGGAGAACTGAATTTTGTGTTGTGACAAATTAATTTGTTTGACTTTTGCAGATAATATTTCAGATACACACACAAGTTTACAAGTGATATAACAATGCCATAAATACAAGTGCTGGATCGCAGGGTAATAATGCCCAATTTTTACCCTTTACCCAATGAATAGGCCACATCCACCTGCGTAATTTACAAATTGTGCAGTTGAAAAAATATATTTTACAGCAAGAGATACCCAGAGGATAAATTGGCACACTGTATGGGATAGATTCAGAAAATTCACCCTCTGGGGGACCACATTCTGCAAATGACAGATTGCTTATTTTCAGGCTTGATTACTATTGTTTCCTGTAAGTTCAATGAACAAAACAAACAAGAAGAATGTTACTAAGGTAACACATGCCCTCCCTTGTGACCTTCACCTTGCAGATGCGGTGGAAACTATTATACACGACACACCTTCTGACTGTCCTTAACATTTGTAAAGAGTTTAACAATTGTACTATGATTCGTTTCTGAGTTATGGCTGAAACACGAATATTGACCGATTTTTAGTGTGACCGTGCAATGTGACCTTGACCCTGAAGGTATAAACCCGGCTATGGTGTGTGACACATCCTGCCATGGTCCTTTATAATTGTGTGATTTTTGATGACTGTAGCCCTAATAGTTTTGGAGTTATGCTTGAGACACGATTTGTGACCCTGAACATATGAAGGTCAATTGTGACCTTCACATTGTAGATGCGGTGGAAACTATTATATGCGACACACCCTCTGACTGTCCTTAACATTTGTAAAAAGTTTAACAATTGTATTATGATCCATTTCTGAGTTATGGCTGAGACACGAATATTGACCGATTTTTAGTGTGACCTTGAAATGTGACCTTGATTTTGAAGGTACGAACCCAGCTATGGTGTGCGACACATCTTCCCATGGTCCTTTATAATTGTGTGAAGTTTGATGACTGTGGCCCTATCAGTTTTCGAGTTCATCATATTTATTTGGAGGCAAAATTCAAAATGTACAAAATGAGTTTAGCGGTATTGCATGCAATGAAATATACATTGATACAGTATTGTTATTCTCTTTGCGAAATGCAATACAATTCACATGTATGTACAAAATAAATATGAAAAACAATCAAAAAACTAGAGAATTGTAATTTGTTGGACAAATTATGGGCTTCCCCAACTTTTTAATATGAAAAGGCAAACTGTATTGTACACAAAACTATCGATCAGTTTTGAAAACAGAAAATTTAGTGGAAATCAAAGTTTTTGTGATGCTACTAGTTTTTATGCAGCCAAAACAGATATCTGAGATACACCAGGACACCAAAACATTTAACACAAAATTTGCTCTTCAATAATTACAGAATATTTTCATAGAAAGCAAAACAAGCGATGTCCTTTGTGCTTTGGAAAAAATTAGTACATATGAATTATGGGCGTACGGGACAGGGTTTCATGAAGGACTGTGACCCAACCCAGCCCTGAGTCACGAAGGAGCCGATTTTTCAGCCAATATGCCAGAAAATTTCGGACAATTTAGTTGCCAGAAATGACCACAAAACATTTTCCACACAAAATGTTGTTTTCCTATTTCATCACTTAGAAGTTGTAAGTAAACTGACCATTACACTGTACAAGTTGATTCAGTGGAACCATATCCATGTTAATATTATTCATTTATAATCACACAAGTACACATAAAGAGCTCTATTACTGCATATTACGGAAGCCTGGTGGCTCAGAAGGTAGAGATGATTGTTGCAATCCAAGAAGTCCTCGGTTCGAATCCCACCTGTGGCAACCACATTGTGTCCTTGAGCAAGACGCTTCATCCAAATTTAATTTTCCATGTGGGGGGTGGGGGGGGGGGGGGGGGGGGGGGACCTTAAATATCAATAATTAATTTATTCTCTATCATTTTCTCTGTTTGTGAATGTGTGGGATTTGTCAACAAACGAGGGTAAGCTTCCTGCTCCATGATTTCACAATTTTTCCAATATATCTGTTTCAGATACAATGAAATACATGTAATATGAGTTACTGTCACGCACAAATTAGTTGTTTATTTGATATGGTTTAAACCATCTAGAGAGCTAGTATGCACAGTGATGGGTACAGTTCAAGTCAAAATGAGTTGATTAAAGGGATGTTGAACAGCTTGTTAATATTTCTTGCATTACAATACTATTTTGCTATTTACTGACAGAAGGATTTCACAGAGGGTTTCCCTGACGGTATTTATTTATTGGTGTTTACGGTCACATACTTATCCACAATGGCTAATTGTGACCATGGCAGTTTTACGGGTGGGGGAAGTCGGAGGACCCAGAGAGAACCACCAAGCATCGATGAGCAACTGTCAGCTCAACATTCTAATTATGTTGAAGCTGCGCTGAAGCAGGGTACCAGCGGTTGAAGACATGTGCACCATTGACATGCAGTACGCCTTAGTACATGGCATCATCGTGCCCCCATGTTGGCAACCGGGATAAAGTGCCTTGCCCAAGGACATTACGTGGGTCGTCCCAGATAGGGATCAAACTCGGGACCTCTATCATAGAAGTCAAACAGTCTACCACTGAGAAATTGTGCTTTATTTCCTGGCGGTATTCATATTTGTATGGCCAAACTGGTGTTGGATAACACGGAACACCAAAACATATAACACAAAATTTGTTCCCCATTGATTTTTGAAAGCAGTTATGAAAAGCTCAAAGAGCTCTTTCCTTTTTGTTTTTGGACAAGTGAGTATTCACTCAAAGTCATTTTTTGCAGACAGTGCTATTTTTAAGTGGCCAAAGAACATGTTTCATTAAGTCCCAGAACATAACTAAAGCCGGATTTATTGATTAAACATCTCTGCATATAGCAAAGCAAAGTGTCTCAAACTAACCCATTCCAAAATGATAGTAGAGAGTAACCAAAGTTGGATAATTTGGGTATTTCCAAATGGTACACTTATTCTCACTCTCATTGTGCTTGAGGGTTAAATCTGAGATTGAAAAGGTATACGAATCTTACTCAGGGAAGGTGAGTACAGAAAAGTACGAAATTAATCAGAAAATGAATTTTGTCTGACGGTACTAATATTTGTACGAGCAAAACTGGTACTGGATTTATTTATTTATTTATTAGTTTTAACGACACATTAACAGCCAAGGTCATATTATGTCGGTGACAGTTGTATTGGTGGAGGAAGCCGGAGTACCCAGAGAGAACCACCGGGCAATGACGAGCAGCTGCCAGGTCCCCAACATAGTGCCTCCGCACTGTAGCACAGGCAGGGTTAGATTGGTTGAAGACGTGCGCACCATCGACATGCAGTATGCCTTAGTACACGACGTCATGGTGCCCCTATGCGGACAGTCGGTGTGAAGTGATCGGGACATAATTGGAATATATCCGACAGATACAATATCAGATATATTCCAATTATGTCCCGATCATGCAAGGCAGCAACTTGAAATTCCTACTATCCCTGCCCGACAGTTTAGTATCTTTGTCAAGTGCTGAGACCGCGTGGAAATACCGTGGATAGGTGGAAACCGAGGGCACGATTTGTCCCTACTTTATTCTCAACTCAACGACTTTTCCATTCATTATTTACCTGTCACCGGCTGAGGTAGGTATTATATTTGTCTATTTGATGAACTTTTCAACCTTAACTATTTGCGGCTTCATGTAGCACCACTGAAAGTCCACTGCACGGTTACCAATAAATTCAGGGATTGATTTTATGAAAATCTAAATTTTATAGTAAATTTCCTTTCTTATTATACCTACCACAATTGTTTACTACAGGCTTGCACTACAGTCGAAGTCCCTAACTCGGATAATATACTCTCTATTTTTGTCATTCCCAAGCAATTTGGGAAAGAAAAGTGGTGCAAAAGCACCAAGAAAAAATAAGCCAAAACTGGGTCGAGAGCAACCGGCGCAGACCCAGTACGGGACGCTCTCTCCCAAGTACAACTCCACGACTTCCGTTGCCAGTGCGCATATACGTCGCTAAAGACTCATTCTTTTTGAATCCGCCAACATTAGAGTTATGTGATCAGCGGGGAGGATTCTTTACCCGTAAAAGAAGACGGGAGGGCCTCCATGTAAACAATTGTGGTATGTATAATAAGAAAGGAAATTTACTATAAAATTTAGATTTCTTATCAACCTACTCACAATTGTTTACTACAGGCTGAATAGACAATAGGCTGGAGGGAATCGCATAACCAACCCACACATAACCCCAGTGCACTGGAACCGTGAAGCAGAAGGAAGAGGTCCCGAAGCTTATCAACCATAACGTCGCAATCATTGGTAAAAGACAATGAAATGAGACATATGGGCCTGTGTGACACACAGACAGAAAAGGGCA